>VDFB02338372.1:10501033-10786612 GCA_007258455.2 Sequoia sempervirens
TCCTTGTTTTCTCATACTTTTTTTCCCATAGTCCCACCATAGGAGAGCATGTCCCTTAAGTTTTTTTTTTGCCACATTCACCATCTGTTCCTCTAAAATATCCTCACTTTCAAAATAGTTATCCATAGCAACTACGCAATCAAGAAATTCATCTTCATTCAAATTACTACCATAAATAGGAAGACCAACCTTTACCTTATGATAATTAACTTTTACTACCCTGATCATCTTCACCATCCTCTAATCTTCAGGGTCTAAATCTTCATCAGCATCTTCATAATCTTCATCTTCTTCCTTTCATTCACTCTCTTCATCCACATCTCTTCTTTTCTTTTTTTCAAAGGCTGCAAGCCTAGCCAACACAACATTATGTGATTCTAGAAGTTTGGCATGCTTCTCTTTCAGATCTTGCAATTCTCTAGTAGGACCAACAACTTTAGGAGGCATCATTTCAACTTTTCACCTTCTATCTCTAATCCTGCAAAAACCAATCAATCCCGGAACCTAGTTTTAGGAACTTTTCTAAAAACCTTTCCAAAACACTTCCCAAAAAAATGATGGATTAAGATACCCTTTTGGGGATTACATAACATAGCTCAGAACTAGGGGTGACTCCTTTGGACCAATAGTGACTTCCAATAGACCTAGCTTACAAAAAAAACTACCAAATTACCCCACTTTTACCAAGTCCTTCAAAAAATCCTTCCCTTCACTTAAAAACTTCAAGCAATCCTTTATTATGAATCAAAACACTATATTTTCAAGGTTAGAGGTCACTCTAAGGTCTCTTTATCACCAAACCCTCAAACCCTCATTTTCAATGCCAAAACCAAGGGTTTTATTGAAAATAATGCTTCCAAGGTTCCTAAAAACAAACCAATGCATCAAAAACCCAAAATATAGCCTATACATTCTCAATGAACTCATAAATAGATTATCCAATTAGAAAATCATCAAAACCATGCTTTAATTACTTAATTTTATAAGGAAAACAACATTTTCTAGCCTAGGGCTCCACCCATTCACTAGCAATTCAATTCCACAACATATTGAACATGTTAAACAACTATTTTACATGTTAGAGGACCCATTCCACAAGGTACAGTAAACAAAAAAGGTTGAATAGGTTAGTTTATCATTTTGAAGACCCTCAATCGATAAATCTAGAAAAAATAGGTAGTAGCAATAAAAATTGAATAAATTTCACTAAACAAAGAGTTAGACACTAAAATCTAAATAAAATTAAATATAACTCATAGGAACACAAATATAAAAAAAAATTAGAGCATTTGGAGTCCGTACAGATTCTTACAACAACCAAAAGTAGAGAAAAAACCAATAATTTTTTGAAAAATAGTGTTTTTATCGATAAAAAAGGTCCACCAATCTCCAACCAACCCATATTTCAAGCCATTGAAGGTTATTATACATTTTTTGGTTTCATTCCAATTTCCTCCAATTCCTATAACTTCTTTTCAATCATTAGGACCTTTTAATCATCATTAAGTTGCATTTTAAACCTTTTTACATATGACAAAATCAAATGAATTTTGTAACTTTTTAAATTTGACACATAAGGACTCCTAAATCCCTCAAAACAATTTAATTCACCCTATTACAACTATTTATACCTCATTCTTGCACATTTACATCCAAATTGAAATATTTTCCTTCAAAAGGCTACATAGCAATTTTGA
Source organism: Sequoia sempervirens (assembly GCA_007258455.2). NCBI lineage: Eukaryota > Viridiplantae > Streptophyta > Pinopsida > Cupressales > Cupressaceae > Sequoia > Sequoia sempervirens. The sequence continues at coordinate 10,502,731 of VDFB02338372.1, forward strand.
CAATTTTGAAGCAAGAATGCATTTTTTTTCCCACTTCACCACCAAGACTTAAAAACTCAACCTAATGCACCTAAAATGGTCTTTATTGACCTTATCTAGCATAAATAAATCATACCTAACATTTCTAGACCTTAATCACCTAACCTCTCAACCTATCAACCTTCAAAATGTGAAATTTTGCAACTAGGAGATTAGGTGCTCCTGCACAATAAACACCCAACCCTCAATTCTCAATCCTGAACAATTAATAGATCAATCCTCAACCCTTAATCCCTCAATACTCAAACCTAAAACCCTAAACCCTCAACCTTGATAGCCTCTACTCTATATATTAGACCCTTAACCCTAATCCTTCAACCATATGTACCTGAGCAACCCTAATCCCTCAACCCTATAACCTCAACCCAATACCCTAATCCCTCAACCCTATAGGTCATCAACCATATACACTCAATTCTCAAACCCCTACCCTATACATTGGATCCTCAACCCTCATATATATATATATATATGTCCCTCCCTCCTCTTCTATCCTTATTTCTATCCATCCATCCTTCCCTCTCTACCCTAATCCCTCAACCCTAAACCCTAAACCCTCAACCCTTAAAACCTAAACACTTAAACCATCTACCATCAACCCAATACCCTCTACCCTAAACCCTAATCCCTCATAACTAATCCCTCAACCCTTAATCCATCAACACTTAAACCCTCTACCCTCTACCTTTAATCCTCAACCTTTAAACCCTAATCCCTCAAACCCTATACCCTCTAACCTATACATTGGATCATCAAACTTAATAACTTGACCCTATACCCTATACTCTCAATCCTTTACCATAACCCTAAAACCTAAATCCCTAAACCTCAGCCTGACCCTCAGCCAAACAATAAAACCTTAAACCCACCCTCTACCCCTCAGCCCCTCCAATTCTCAGCCCTCAACCATTAATCCCTCAGCCTTAATCCTTAAACCCTAAGCCCTAAGCCACTATACCTCTACCTTTACACAGACCCTCAACCCTAATCCTTCAGCCATATGCTCTCCAGGCACATGCCTAGACCCTCTGCCCTCAGCCCCTAAACCCTAAACCGAAATCCCTTTAACCCTAAACCCTTAAACCTTCTACCCTAAACCCTGAACCCAATACTCTCTACCATTCTGTTGGAGTTAAAATGACACTGAGAGGTGGGGTGAATTAGTGTTATAACATATTTGACTAATTTTCAAAAATTAAAATAACTATAGCACAGATCTGATCTCAATATACTCTAATTAATGCATTCATAAATTGAATGTAATCATTCATAAATAGAATTGAGAAAGATAATACCCAAATAGTGAACTGAAACAATCAACAATATAGTAAAGCAAAGGGAACTCAGAAGAACAAGAAGACTCACGATAATTATCGAGTGGAAAACCCTCCTAGGGTATAAAAACCACTCCCTAAATGCCTTCCCGGCTTAATCTTTTAAACAAAAGTTCACAAAGCCTTATAGGCTAAAATTCTGAGCACCAACTCAAGGAGCACCAACCCCTCATTTAGAGACACCCATCTCAAGGAGTATCAACTCCTCACTCAGATTACAAAGTTACAATAATAGTGACTCAGAGGATTTCTCTATTTTCAGTTAAGCACACATCTTTTTGCAGAGTTCATTCATTCATATACAGACAAGAAATGACACTCTCAAAATTACAAGCAATTGCCTTCTAGTTTTCAACGCAAGTATTTATTTACATTTCAAGTATGACCATCATGAAGAAATATTCAAAAACATTTTTTCACCAGATCTTAAGAATCTCTTGCTGATTTTTGAATATAGAGCTAAATACAAACAGACTGTCGATGATGGAAAAAATCAATAGTAGAGCTTATCCAAAGAGCTGCAAATCAACTAAAAAAACATAACAGCTCAGAAAGAAACTCAATGAATATTCAGCCATGTAACGGCTCTAAGATTTGATGCAATCAATGATGTCAGCCTACAACTATATTTTGAAGTCTCCATAATGACCACATAGTATGAGTCTTCATTAATCATTCGTTGAGACATCAGACAAGTATGTCGACAAGAAATTATAACTTCGATCGATCCTTTGTCCCTGTGAGTCGCCATGACTTTCTACCATTAAGGAGAAACCATATCGAAGACCTTTTATATTTCCCCGAGATCACATTTCTGTTGTAATTGTTTCAGTCGCTGAGACACAAGAGTCAGAGAGATGACATGTTAAATTCATAATGTTACGCTGAGAGCCAAAAGTTATTTTCTTTCCAATCACCGAGACTTAGTGAAGTCGGGAAGACCTCGTGTAGATCAAACAGTGTCTTACCAAAAGACCACTAGATTAATCTTGTCGCCGTGACAAATCACTTTCGGGGAGACCTCATAGAGACTTCATAAAGTTTCACCGAAAGTCACTTGAAACACATTGTCGCCGTAACATATTGTTTTTCTTGCCGATAAGCCTTCTATCTTGTATATGTAGCTATAGCTTACCGTCATCAGGGAGACCTCTCTTAGAAAGCTTGAATCATACCTAAAGTCTTTATTATTCTTGAGAGTTGTTGTAACCTTCAACTTTCGGGAAGACATTTCATAGAAAACATTAAGTTTCATCAAAAGAATTTATTCGCTCTGAGTCGCTAAGACTTTACCATCCTTTCGCCAAAAGCCTTTCATTTACAATCGCTGTGACATTACAAATATTATGTTGAAAGTGTTCCTTTCTATCACCGAAATAGGAAAGAAGACTTATCGAAATAATCATTCTTGTGCCAGTCACCAAGACTCAAAAAGCTCGATGAAACAACATGATGATAGGGATTTCTTATGCTGAAGAACCACCTTATGAGTTAGTCGGTGAAACCCGACTCAATCGGTAAGACCTCCCAGTGGTGAACAATCCTCATGTCGATAGACTTTTCTACTGTTGCCAAGACCGCAAACAATGTCTTGCCGAAAGCTACTAGAATGTTAAATTCAATCGCCATGACATCTAAAATGTCTTGCTGATAGGTAACTCAGACAATTCAAATTGGATCGGGAAGACTCTACAAACAACCAAACTTTGTGATGTGCAAGGAGAACCATTCTGAGATAGATCAACAATGAGAACATACTGAAAAGGATTTTTTCATGAAGGACAAACTGTAAACACAACTAAGATTCAACAAACTCCCCCTTTGTCCTTGATGGCAAAACAAAAAAGACTCTCCCCCTTTTTGCCTCAAGGAAAAGAATAGAAGAGAAAATGTGCATTGCCATAACACAACTGAGCCAACCAAAAATACCATTAGAAATAGTTGCAAGAAGAGTAACAGTGTAGGAACCAATATTGTAGGAGAGCTTTTAGTGAATCAAAACATATAACAAGCTCCCCCTAAGCCAATGCTCGTAAAATCAAAGAAGTGAAGATTGAGAGATAACTCCCAATTGAAGTCTCAACCTTTCAAATAACTCTTTAGCTAAGGGCTTAGTAAAAATATTAGCCACCTGATCTTGAGAGCCAACAAACTGTAAGCAAACTTCATTAGCCAAAACCTTTTCATGAAGAAAGTGAAACTTGATAGCAATATGTTTAGTGCAAGAGTGCAAAACAATATTTTTGGATATACTTATCGCACTTGTGCTATCACAGAGAATAGAAATAGGTTTAGGAATTTCAATACCCATATCAGATAGAGTTTGACTCATCCAAAGAACTTGAGTACAACATGAAGTGGCAGCAATGTATTCTACTTCAACAGTAGAGAGAGAAACAAATTCTTGTTTCTTGCTGTGCCATGCCACTAATCGATCACCAAGAAAGAATGCAGCACCACTGTTGCTTTTCCTATCATCCAAACAACCAGCCTAGTCAACATCAGTATATGCAATCAGTGAAAAATCAATGCTTCTAGGATACCAAAGGCCATAATTAAGAGTTCCCTGAATATATTTAAAAATCCTTTTAATAGCAGTGACATGGGACTCTTTAGATGATGCCTGAAACTGTGCAACAGTGCAAACAGCCTGCATAATGTCAGGTCTAGAAGCAGTTAAATATAACAGACTTCCAATCATTGATCTGTATTCAGTTTGATTTGTATCAGGCGAATCATCAACCTTAGTAAGTTTGCATCCAGTAGACATTGGAGTGCAAACTAGATGGAATTCATCCATCTAAAACTTTTTAAGCATCTCTCTAGCATACATGGTTTGTGACAGAAATATCCCATTTTCACGTTGAGATATTTGAAGACCCAAGAAGAAATTTAATTCTCCTAATAATGACATTTCAAATTCAGATTCCTTTAGCTGAGAGAATTTTTTACTCAATGTAACATTGTTGCAGCCAAAAATAGTGTCATCAACATAAATTTCAACAACCAGAATATCAGAACCTTCAGCTTGAACATAAAGATTGCTATCTACACCTCCTCTAACAAAACCATTTGAAAGTAAATGACTGTCAAGCCTAGAGTACCAAGCTCTAGGTGCTTGTTTTAAACCATAGAGGGCCTTTTTCAATCTGTAAACATGATTAGGCTTATTGTTGCACATAAATCCTTCAGGCTGTTCAACATAGACTTCTTCATCTAAATAGCCATTTAAAAAGGTAGTTTTGACATCCATTTGATAAACAGTAAAGTCTTTATAAACAAAATAAGCCAAGAATATTCTGATAGATTCTAATCTAGCAACGAGTGCAAAGGTTTCACCAAAATCAATACCTTCTTGTTGAGCATAGCCTTTGCAGACAAATCTTGCTTTGTTGCGAACAACATTGCCATTTTCATCAAGCTTGTTTCTGTATATCCATTTGCCTCTAATGAAATTCTTGTCATCTGGTCTTGGGACTAACTCCCAAGTCTAATTTTTCTCAATTTGATCAATTTCTTCCTGCATAGCATTAAGCCAACATGAGTCTGTGAGAGCTTCATTAAAAATTTTAGGCTCAAATTGAGTAACTAGACAGAAAGCTATTTGTGCCTTTTCATCAGATTTCTTCTAGTTTGAACTCCTGTATTTTTATCCCCAATAATCTAATCTTTGGGGTGATATTAGGTTAGAGCTTTTGAAGCAACCTTTTCAGGACTTGTTGTTTCATTCCTAGGGCTTGCTGACTCAGTTCCTTCTGAAATTATTTATAGTTCAAGTTCTTCTTCCTCATTATCCTGCAAAGATTCAGCATACAAATGTGATCTCTCATCAAATTTTACATTAACAACTTCAACTATCTTATTAAGCCTTTTGTTAAGACATTTATAAGCTTTGCTGTGAGTTGAGTATCCTAGAAAGATACCCTCATCACTCTTTGATTGAAAACTCCCAAGGTTATCATCATCCTTTTTGATAAAACACTTACTTCTAAAAATTTTAAAGTATTTGACAGAAGTAGTTTTTCCATACCACAGTTCATAAGGAGTGTGTTTAGATTTTACTCTAATCTGCACTCTATTCAAAATGTATACAACTGCATGAACAACTTCTTTCCAATGCATATCAAGCAACTTAGCTTCATCTAGCATTGTTCTAGCCATTTCTTTTATAGTTCTATTTTTACATTCAACTACCCCATTTTGTTGAGGTGTTTTTGTTGCAGCATACTGTCTTTTAATGTCGTGTTGTTCACAGTAATCAATAAACACTTGAGAAGTGAACTCACCTCCTTTGTCAGATCGCAGACATTTAAGTTTCAAATTAGATTCCTTCTCAACCAATTTATGAAAGATTTTAAACCTTTCAAATGCTTCTGATTTGTGCTTAAGAAATGTGACCCAAACCATTCTAGTATAATCATCCACAAACAGCATAAAGTACCTTTCACCATTACTAGACCTTGTTCTGGTTGGTCCACATAAATCAGTGTGCACAAGTTGTAAAGGTTTTGATGAAGAGTGTTCTTTTGTTTTGAAGCTGATTTTAGTTTGTTTACCACTTAGACATTCTTTGCACATAGAATTTTTTGGCTTGTTAAGTATTGGTAAACCTCTAACATTCTGATTCTTACTTATTCTAACCAGATTTTCAAAGTTTATGTGTCCTAATCTTTTATGTCATAACCAGCTTTCTTCAATTTGGCTCATTAAACACATACCTTGATTATTGCATTGCTTGATGTGTCGAGAAGATTGTATACATTTCCATTTGTCCTCCTTCCAGCTGCAATAGCCTTTCCAAGCTTGTTTTTAATCTCACATCCCTGCGAAGTGAAAAGAACATGATAACCACTGTCACAGATTTGACTAACACTTAGAAGATTGTGCTTGAGACCTTCCACATAGTACACATTATAGATAGGAGTGTCTTCATTCAGAAGAAGTGAACCTCTACCTTTAATTTGAATACCAGAGTTATCACCAAACTTAACATATCCACCTACATAATCTTCAAGATTTACAAACTTATCCTTGTCGCCAGTCATATGGTTAGAACATCCACTGTCCAAGACCCATAAGTCCTTTTTCTTGGAATGAAAAGCTGTTTGAACCAACATAGTTTGCTCAATGTTGTTGACAGTCTTAGGTTTCCAAACCTTTTTAAATTTCTGCTGTTTAGATTGTAGATCAGTTTGCACTGTTTGACAAAATGTCCCAAAGCATTGCATTTAAAACATCTGATTTGTCTAACAAAACCATAGTGTTGCCTAAGACCAAACCTGGGTATTATAGGATTCATAAGCCTGCAAGTGCTCACCTTATGGCCAAATTTGTTGCAGAAAAAGCAATAACCATAGAAGAAAGGATTGACTTGTATGAAGATCTATTACCTCTTAAAGATTAACATGATCCTTACCAAATTCTGAGTGATTTGAACTGAACCTTTGACTTCAGAAGAGGGGTTTTGTTTTGCATGGTCAATTGAGCATTCACCCTTTTCAAAACCAACACCAGTTTTATCTTTGTACATCTTCTGCTTGCTGAGCATCTCATTCAGTTTTAGAGTGCTTTCATATTTTTCAATTTCCTTCCTAAGACAACTACTTCTTGTTCCATTTTTTGAATTTCTTGATCTTTGCAGCTTACAGTCTCTCGAAGACAGTCTTCAACTCTTTTTGCTTCTTCAAGCTGAGTTTTCAGAGAGACTATTTCTTGATCAGATTTATGTTCTTGAGCAAGAACTTGTTTTTTGAGTTTTCTGATCTCTTGTAAAGCACATTTCAGCTCACATTCAAGATCTACTTCACCTTCTTCAATGTCGATAGTGTTTGTATCATTTTGCTGAGAGGTTTCAGCCATGAACAAAGTTTCATATTCTTCAACTGATGAATCTTCAGATTCAGAATCAGATTCATCCTTACTAAACAGACTTTTCTTCTTTTTGAAATTGAAGTTTCTTTTAGGTTTGAAAGCCTTCTTTTGAGACTATTTTTCAGATGTCTCATTGTCACCTATTTGATCATCATATGGACACTTAGCAGCAAAGTGACCTATTTTTCCACAGTTAAAACATTTAAAGGGAAGTTTTCCCTTATATTTTCCTGATCCCTTTTTAAATCTTCTAGCAAAATGGGATTCTTTAGAATCAGACAACTCTGATTCACTGACTTCGATTTTCTCTTTCTTTTCAGTGTTAAAGGTAGTTTCTTTTCCTGTTGAATTGTTTTTGCTAGTTCTCATTTCATAGGCAGTAAGTATTCCTTGCAGGCTGTCTAAGGTAAGCTTATCAAAGTGTTTCTTTTCTTCTAGGGCTGAAACCTTAGATTCAAATTTAGATGGTAAGGACCTAACAACTTTTGTGACCACATCAAATTCATTAACCTCTTGACCTAGACCTTTCATTCCATTGACAATTTCATCAACTCTTAGAAAATATTCAGCCACTTTCTCATCATCCTTCATTTTCAACTCCTCAAACTAATGTTTGAGAGTAATGATTTTTGACAGTTTGACTTTCTCATTCCCTTGATATATAGTTTCAAGCTTTTCCCAGATTCCATGAGCAAATTTGCAATGCATGACTTTAATGAACACATCTTTATTTAATCCACACAAGATGGCATGCTTAGCTCTGGCATTTGTTTCATACTTATTTTTCTTAGTAGCATCAGTGGGAATAGTGGCTGGTACATTGTAAACTTCTAAAACCATGCTCCAAACATCAACATCATAAGAAATAAGAAAAGATTCCATTCTTATTCTCCAGAACACATAATCTGTTCCATCAAATAATGGAGCTCTGGTTACAGAGGCACCGTCCTAAGAATGTGCCATTAAAAACAACTTCAAGACCAAGATCAATCCAAGGTAATTAAACCAATCAGAGGACCCTAGGCTTTGATACCAATTGTTGGAGTTAAAATGACACTAAGAGGGGGGGTGAATTAGTGTTATAACATATTTGACCAATTTCCACAAATTCAAATAACTTTAGCATAGATCTGATCTCAATATACTCTGACTAATGCATTCATGAATTGAATGTAATCATTCATAAATAGAATTAAGAAAGATAATACCCAAACAGTGAACTGAAATAATCAACAATACAGTAAAGCAAAGGGAACTCAGAAGAACAAGAAGACTCAAGATTTTACCGAGTGGAAAACCCTCCTGGGGTATAAAAACCACTCCCTAAATGCTTTCCTGGCTTAATCTTTTAAACAAAAGTTCACAAAGCCTTATAGGCTAAAATTCTAAGCACCAACTCAAGGAGCACCAACCCTTCATTTAGAGACACGCATCTCAAGGAGCACCAACCCCTCACTCAAATTACAAAATTACAATAATAGTGACTCAGAGGATTTCTCTATTTTTAGTTAAGCACACATCTTTCTGCAGAGTTCATTCATTCATATACAGACAAGAAATGACACTCTCAGAATTACAAGCAACAACTTTTTCAGTTTTCAACACTGGTATATATATACATTTCAAGTATGTCGATTGTGAAGAAATCTTCAAAATCAATTTTCACCAGATCTGCAAATACTCTTGCTGATTTTTGAATATAAATCTCAATACTAACAGAATGTTGATGATGAAAAATATCAATAGTAATGCTTATCCAACAAGCTGCAAATCATCCAAAACACAAAACAGCTCAGAAAGAAACTCAATGAATATCATGTTATGTAACGGCTCTGAGATTCAATTCAATCAATGATGTCAGCTTGTAACTATATTTTGAAGTTTCCATAAACGGCCACTGAGTTTGAGTCTTCGTAACAATTTGTTGAGACAAGTAGATAGTTTTGTCGAAAGCAATTTATAACGTAGTGTTTCACCGAAAGACTTTATCATTTCAAATTCGCCGTGACTTATCGCTCTCAGGGGGACCTTTCGTAGAGAACACTAAGTGACATCGAAAAACCTTTCTACTCTTGAGAGTCACTGTAGTCTTCAACTTTCGGAGAGACAACTTGTAAATAGGTCTTTTTTTACCAAAAGACATTCGATACACATTGTCGCCGTAACATATTGTTTTTCTTACTGACTAGACATTTTGTTTTCCATTCAATATCGTTGTAGCCTTTTGACATCAAAGAGACCTCTCAGAGATTACTTTATGTTATACCGAAGGTCTTTGTCATTTCTAAGTCACCAAGACATTATCATTCTCATACCGCTGGAGATGTTTATACAATCTCTTGTGAGATCACTGTGACTTTATGATTCTTTTGCTGATGCAACCTTCTCCCTTATGAATGTCGCTATAGCCTACCATCATCAGGGAGACCTCTTGTAGAATATATTGAGTCATATCGAAACACTTGATTCACTCGGAGTCACTGAGACATTACAAACCTCTCGCCGAAAGTCTCTCATAAGACTCAGTCGCCAAGACTTGATGGGTTCGCTGAGACATTATATTGATAGATTAACTTACGCCGAAGGACTCCCAAAGAGCACCCGTCGCCGAGACATTTTGAATTCGGCAAGACGTTAGCCTGACCATCTGACTCATGCCAACAAACTGTTCCATGTGCACAAGTCGGGGAGACATATAGAACTCGGTGAGACACCACCCCGATAGCCACAACCTTTGCCAATATGATCATCCTTAGTCGCTGAAACCATGTGAATGTCTCGCTGATAGACATCCACAAGCACTAGTCGGGGAAACAATATATCTTCGCTAAGACCTTATCTTGAGAACCCTGACTTTTGCTGAAACACATCCATTCACCATCGGTCAGTATAACATTGCAATCTCCCTGTGACTTCACACCGATGGCATTACACTTTTCCGAAATGCTCATTCTAAAGCGAGTCGGTGTGACATTTCAATTTCGATAAGACCTTATCCCGACTATATACCATAAGCCGATAGAGAATAATTTCTGTCGCCAAAACATAATAGAAGTCTTGCTGACTGCATACTGAATGATAAATTCAATTTCCAAGACTTTTGAAATGTCTTGACGAAAGGAAACTCAGACATTTCAAAATGGATCAAGGAGACTCTACAAACAACCAAAACTTGTGATGTGCAAGGAGAACCATTCAGAGACAGATTAACAATGAGAACAAACTAAAAGAGATTTTGTCATCAAGGACAAACTGTAAACACAACTGAGATTCAACAGTCCGGTGGAATGTGCTATGCACCCCGTTGGGTTCCCTATCTTACAGTTGTACTTTTCAGTGTAGAGTTTTGTAGAGACAACTTGATCCATACTTTATAGGTTTCCAGATGTATTCTTTTACTTCTTTTATACTTTGTATATTGATATGTTACTCTTCCATTTATTGGGTAGACTTATGATGTAAATTTTGAGTAATTGCTCAATGAGATGTACTTGTAGATTGATTTAATGTATAATCACATTATGTAATTCATGTTTTATCCATAATTGTTAATATCGTTAAGATTGTGTTATATTTGAGTAAATATGTTCTTTATATTTCCAAGTAAATTTTTTTATGAATACATGTATGGTTTCTATATGGTTCATTCTTGTCTTATTGCTTATCTTTAATAAATGTTTAAAAGAAGACATGTGAATGAATGAGTTATGTTAGTAGAATTGATAATTACTTTTATCAACTTTGTTATGGGATAGATTATGTAATGCCACCTCATGTACCCCAAGGGACTTAGGTGTTTAACTTGTAATCATTAGTTATGTTAGTTTCATTAGTATATTTAGTGTTTACTCTTTATGTTTTCAAAAACAAAAATTGTAGCATTTTTAGTTGTTCTTTGGGGTTTACGCGATGAGGCATTACATGGTGACATGGAGCTTGGAAATTACATGGGTTGGCACAGGTGGAGTTGGTGTCCTTGATAGGCAGAAGCTAAATCATAAGTGTTTGCTTGCGGGAGTGTTAATGCATTCTATCATTGTTGTATGATGGAGGTGGACAAAGTAAATGTGGGTGGACGAAGTAAATACAATATTGATTGTTGTAGTGTGGGAAAGTATACTCTGATTAAGTTTTATTGTCAAAAAAACCATTGTGGTGTTGGTTTTGTAGTAGACTATTGTAAAAATCGTCACCTTCAGCTCCGTGGCTCGTTTGATAGAAGATCACCCCAAAAAATGATGAACTATTGTTCTCTAGAATCTTTAAGTCATTTTACATGGGTATTTTGCATAGGTGATTAATTTATTGTTCATGGCTTCTTGTTATATGTTTCTATCTTTGGCATTTACCCATTTTGGAGATTTGAAAGAGATTATTGCTCTATATGTATGGAGAAATTGTAGTTAAATCTTCATTCTTTTGTCAAAAATATGGTTAGGGTTAGTAATTTTTTCGCCATTGGTTTATAATTGTTTTAGTTATCTTTGTGCATCTATATGGTAAGTTGTTTTGCATGGGTATTTTGCATAGACGATTCATTTATTGTTTATGTTTTCTTGTTATGTGTTTCTATCTTTGGTGTTATACCCATTTTGGATATTTGAAAGAGATTATCGCTCTGTATGGACAAAGAAATTGCAGTTAAATCTTCTTTCTTTCATAAAAAAATATGGTTAGGGTTAGCAATTTGTTTGCTGTTGGTTTATTGTTTTAGTTATCTTTGTGCATTTTTTGCATTATACCAATTAACATGGGAGCAATTGTAGATTAACATAGGAGTAATTGTAGTTAAATTTTCTTTCTTTTGTCAAAAAAATATTGTTAGGGTTAGTAATTTTATCATGCTCCATTTGTTGTTTTAGTTATCTTTGTGCATCTTTTTCATTACACCCATTAACATAGGAGCAATTGTAGATTAAAATAGGAGTGATTTCATATATATATATATATATATATATATATATATATATATATATATATATATATATATATATATATATATATATATATATATATATATGTAGAGGGTTAGTATGAGAGCATAAACATATTGGAGAAAAATTAGTTTGTTGGCTGTTCGGTGTTATTCTAATAGCTCTTTTACAATTTCTCTAATTGTCTATAATATTTAGAGTAAGGTGATGTAGCCGGAATTTTGAATGAAGTCTATGGTGTTATACTAATTTTTACATGGTTTTTTTGCATAGATGATTAATTTATTGATAATTTCTTTTTGTTATATGTTTCTATCTTTGGCGTTATACCCATTTTGGAGACTTGAAAGAGATTATCTCTCTTTACAAGTGGAGAAATTGCAATTAAATCTTCTTTCTTTCATCAAAAAAATATGGTTAGGATTAATAATTTTTGGCTATTCAGTGTTATTCTAATAGCTCTTTTACAATTTCTCTATTTGTCTATAATATTTGGTGCTAGGTGATGTAGCCCGAATTTTCAATGAAGTGTGTGGGGTTATACTCATTTTGCACAAATTATTGCTACCTATTGGGTTTAGGAGTTCTGTTTAATGTGGATTTGCATTCATCTATGTTGTATGAATATGTTTCATGATATTATTTTTTCCTCGTCTGTTTGAAGCTCCCCATAACAAACTGTTCTTCATGATATTATTTTTTCCAGTTGCTCATAACAAACTATTGATTATCATAGTTTTCCTATTCTATTCTGCATATTATATTCATGATATTCTTGTTTCCTGGCTTGTTCAAAGGAAAATTCATAATTTTTTCCTAATCCTTATTGATCAATGAGTGATTTTTAGGAACATTCTTTGTTCAAGAGGTAAGGTCCACATCATGATAAGAAGATTGAAAAATTATTGTTCTCTAGAATCTATAAGTCGTTTTACTTGGGTGTTTTGCATAGATGATTAATTTATTGTTAATTTCTTCTTGTTATATGTTTCTATGTTTGGCGTTATACCCATTTTGGAGACTTGAAAGAGATTATTTCTCTTTATGGGTGGAGAAATTCTAGTTAAATTTTCTTTTTTTTCGTCAAAAACATATGGTTACAGTTAGTAATTTTTTTGGCCCTCGTTTATTGTTTGTAGTTATCTATGTGCATATTTGGCATTATACCCATTACCATAGGAGCAATTGTAGTTAATCTTCTTTCTTTCATAAAAAAATATGGTTGGGGTTAGTAATTTTATCACCCTTGGTTTACTATTTTAGTTATCTTTGTGCATGTTTAGCGTCATACCCATTAACATAGGAGTGAAATTACAAATATATATATATGCAGAGGGTTAGTATGAAAGCATAGGCATATTAGAGATAATATTATTTTAGTGGTTGTTAAGTGTTATTCTAATAGCTCTTTTACAATTTCTCTATTTGTCTATAATATTTAGTGCCATGTAATAGGTCAAATTTTCAATTAAGTCTGTGAGGTTGCACTCATTTTGCATAGATTAATGCTACGTATTGGCGTTAGGAGTTCTATTTAAAGTGGCTTTATGTCCATCTATCTTGTATCAATATTTTTCATGATATTCCTTTTTCCTTATATCTTTGAAGATCCCTGTGATAGGTTGTTCTTCATGGGATTATTTTTCCCACTTCCCCATAAGAGACTATTAATTGCCATGGTTTTCCCCTTCTATTCTCCAGATTTTATTCATGATATTTTCTTTAGGTTATGAAAACAATTATATGATGCAATAATCTATGCAAAATCTGTATAATGCCATAAGCTTAATTGTACATTTGAGCTACATTGCTTGGCATTAAATATTACAGACAAATCATTTATGCAAAATACCCATGTAAAAAGACTTGTAGCAAATAAATGTTATTCTAACACCTATTATACAATTTACGTACTTCTCTTCAATATTTATTAACAATGAACATAGCTCGAACCTTGTATGAATATGTTTCATGATATTCTTTCTTCGCTAATCTGCTTGAAGGTCCCTAGAACAAACTGGTCAGGTCTGTTTATGTGGGAGGTGGAGCTTGCTAATTACTTGGTATGGCAGTGTCTTATATGAATATATTTCATTATATTCTTTTTCCCTCATCTATTTTAGGTTCCCTACAATAAATTATTCTTCATGATATTCTTGTTTTCAGTTCCTTGTAATAAACTATTCATTATCATAGTTTTCCTCTTCTATTCTCCATATCTTAAAGTTATATTTAATGTGGGTTTGAGAGTATCTGTCATTTTCCTTTAATTCTTAAGTCTTTTCCTAATAGGTCTTTTCCAATTTCACTTTTCTATTCTATCAATATGTTTCATGGTGTTGTTTCTTTCTCATCTGTTCGAACTTCCCCATAACAAACAGTTCTTCATGATATTCTTTTTTCCAGTTCCCTCTACCAAACTATTCATTATCATACTTTGCCTATTGTATTCTCCATATTTTAATGCTCTATTTAATGTGGGTTTTTAAACATCTCTCATTTCCCTCTAATTGTTAAGTGTTTTTCTAATAGGTCCATGAAATGCATGTATAGATTTGAGTTTGCAACATATTCCTGCTTACCATAAATTCTATCATTGTCTAGACAAGGTGTAACAACAAATTATATGTGATAGTTGGCTTGTCAATTCAAAATTCAAGCTACATTATTTCCCACTAAATATTATAGATACAACTTAAACAAAGTATACTTTCCCACACTACAACACTCAATATTGCATTTACTTCATCCACCCCCATCATACAACAATGACAATGAATTAGCACCATGATATATATATATATATATATATATATATATATATATATATATATATATATATATATATATATATATATATATATATATATATATATATATACATACAATTTGAACTATATGTGAAAATAAATTCTTCGAGACATAGACAGATACATATACATGAAATAGCACTATTTCCTATACGAAACTATTCATTATCATAATTTTCTTGTTCTATTCTCGATATTTTAACATTCTATTTAATGTGGGTTTTCAAACATCTCTCATTTTCCTCTGATTGCTAAGTGTTTTTCTAATAGGTCCATGAAATGCATGTATAGATTTGAGTTTGCAGCATATTCCTGGTTACCATAAATTCTATCGTTGTCTAGACAAGGTGTAACAACAAATTATATGTGATAGTTGGCTTGTCAATTCAAAATTCAAGCTACATTATTTCCCACTAAATATTATAGATACAACTTAAACAAAGTATACTTTCCCACACTACAACACTCAATATTGCATTTACTTCATCCACCCCCATCGTACAACAATGACAATGAATTAGCACCATGATATATATATATATATACACACACACACACACACATAAAATGTAAACTATATGTGAAAATAAATTCTTCAAGACATAGACAGATACATATACGTGAAATAGCACTATTTCCTATATGAAACTATTCATTATCATAATTTTCTTGTTCTATTCTCCATATTTTAACATTCTATTTAATGTGGGTTTTCAAACATCTCTCATTTTCCTCTGATTGCTAAGTGTTTTTCTAATAGGTTAGTGAAATGCATGTATAGATTTGAGTATGCAACATATTCCTGCTTACCAGAAATTCTATCACTATCTAGACAAGGTGTAACAACAAATTCTATGTGACAGTTGGCTTGTCAATTCAAAATTCAAGCTACATTATTTCCCACTAAATATTATAGGAAAAATAAGGAAATTACAAAACAACTATTAGAAAAACATTTAAGAATGATAGGTAGTGTCAGAGATGTCTTAGATGACAGGCTATTTGTTTCAAGTTTCTGCTGGGATTTTTGCCAGCCCAGCTGTGAATTGGATTTGTTGGCATCGGAGATGTCCTGCTTGATGGTGACTTGACTGGGTTTTTTTGTGGTGATGTGGAGCTTGATAATTACATGGGTTGTGGTGGTGGATTTGGTGTCCTTGATACATGGAATTTGAATGGTAAGTGTTTGCTTGCACAAGGGTTGATGTGTCCTACCGTTGTTGTGTGGTGAGGTCGGGTGAAGAAAATGCGTGCAACTGAAGTAAATGGAATATTGAATGTCGTAGTGTGGGAAAGAATAATTTGATTAGGTTGGATTGTTGAAATAGCCATTGTGGTGTTGGTTTCACAAAATTTCGTATAGGTTATTGTGCTCTTCTATTTTCAATGTTTTTTTGATGATATTCTTTTTCCGTTCATCTGTTAGTTACGTTTGCTTCTTAAGTGTTTTTCTAGCATCTCTTGCAACTATTTCATAGACTGCTTATCTTGTACCAATATGTTTCATGGATTTATTTCTCCTTGATCTGTTTGAACCTGCTTATAATAAAGTATTAATTGTTGTGGTTATTTTATTTATATGCACCATGTTATATGTATTATATCAATATGTTTCATGATATTCATTCTTCCGCATCTATTTGAAGTTCTCCATAACTAACTTTGCTTCATGATATTCTTTTTTTCAGTTCCCCATAATGGAATCTATCTCTCCCCAAGCTTCTTGACAACCCTTAGGCACCAACGTCGTAGGTGTATTGCTTGCTTCCTTTTTACTGCGCGCAATTGTATTCAATGTTTTCCAAATGCATGGTTAGTTTGTTCATCAATTACACTGAATCTTAGATCTACGAATTTGTTGTTACACTTTGTAGAATTTTTTGATGTGTATGGATATATGTATATACATATGCATATGCATATGGATATATGTATGCATATGTATATACATATATGTATATGTATATATGCATATGCAATCAAAAAAAGTGAAACTATTTGAGATTGAGGGTGCAACGAGGGAAGGAACGATGCATACACATAAGAAGTGACAACATTACACTCTCTGGGGAAAGGAAAAATGCACCGTACCTTCCATTCCTTACACTCTCCATCGAAAATGCATTGCATATGCATAGATATATTTACATATAGATATGCACATGTATGCATATACAAATGAATATGCATATGTACATTCAACCTAATTAGATGTATGCTTTGTTTGTTCTTCAATTAAATTTTGTCTATATTATTTTAGTGGCTCTTAAGTGTTATTGTCATCTGTGTTATACAATTGCTCTATTTTTCTTTAATATATATTTGTGTATATGTATTTGTGTATGCTTTGAAGCATTGATTTCCACATACCGTTCACAATCTACACCATCCTCTTTGTAAGGATTTGAAGTTAAATCAATTAGAAAGATACCAAGGAACTAACTGTACAAAATGTGTATAACACCAAATATGGACATAGTATATATGTGTCTATATATGTATATATATATGTATGTATATATATATATATATATATATATATATATATATATATATATATATATATATATATTGGAAAACATACTCCGAAATGTGCAAGAAAATATATTGATTAAGTTGCATTTTCAAAAGAGGCATTGTTGTGTTGGTTTCATAGTAGAGTACTTGACTTATCGCTTGCTCCGTGTCTATTTTATAGCATATTGTAGGGTTTTAAAATTGTTTTGCTCTAGAATTTGAGTTGTATAGATATATGTATATGTATATATGTATTTATATATATATATGTATGTATATATATATATGTATGTATATATATATGTATGCATATGTATATATGTGTGTGTGTGTGTGGGTGTGTATTTATGAATATATATATATATATATATATATATATGTATACAATAATGTGTATATGTATATGTATATATACATGTATATATGTATGTATGTATGTTTTTTGTAACAGTTTTTTTACAGTTTCCCTATTTGTCTATAATATTTAGTGCCAAATAATGTGGCTTCAATTTAGAATTGATAAGGAAAGTATTACATAGATTGCTTGTGTTGTATGAATATGTTTTTATGATATTCTTTCCTCCTATTTAAAATTTCTATTTAATGTTGGGCTTCGATCATCTCTTGTTTTCCTGCGGTTCTTTAGTGTTTTCCTAATAGTTCTTTTACAATTTACCTATTTGTCTATAATATTTAGTCCCAAATAATGCAGCTCCAATTTAGAATATATGTATATATATGTATGTATATATATGTGTGTATATATATGTATGTACATATATATGTATGTTTGTATGTATGTATATATATGTATATATATATATGTGTGTGTGTGTGTGTGTGTGTGTATGTATATATATGTATAAATGTATATGTATATATATGTATGTATATATGTGTGTGTATGGGAAAGTATGCTATGAAATGTGTGAGAAAATATATTGATGAGGTTGCATTGTCGAAAGAGCCATTTTGGTGTTGGTTTGATAGTAGACTATTGTAAAAATTGTTTCCTTCACCTCTCTTTCAAGTTCCCAATAACAAACTATTCTTCATGATACTCTTTTTTTGGTTCCCCATGGAAAATTGTTCATTATCATATTTGCATAAGAATCAGAGGTTAATGATAGGTAATCGAGAACCCACATTAAACATATTCAAACAATTCAAGCAGTCTATGTAAGAGTTGGTTTGTGAATTCAAAATTTGAGCTACATTCTTTGGCACTAAACACACATTAAATAGAAATTGTAAATGTAATGGGTGGCAATAATCTGTGCAAAATGGCTATAAGGCCACAAAGTTAATTGAGAATTCGAGCTACATTACTTGGAACTAATTATTATAGAGAAATAGAGAAGACTTTCTCAGTGTTTTTAATGATGACGTGGAGCTTACCTCCTCAACAAAGGATGTTCCTAAATGTTGCTCATTGGTCAATAAGGATTGAAAAAACCTTATGAATTTAGAACTGACAAGGAAACTGTTACATAGCTTGGTTGTCTTGTATCAATATGTTTCATGATATTCTTTTTCCCTCATCTATTTGAGTATCAATATGTTTCATGATATTATTTTCCACTCATCTAATTGAAGCTTCCTATAACAGACTATTCTATTGTTCTTGTAACAATGATTATTTTTAATTTTTAAAATTTTGGAATTTCTGTTGTGGTTAATTTTTTTGGATGGAACTTGTTATATGTCTTGTATCAATATGTTTCATGATGTTCTTTTTTACTCAACTGTTTGATGTGAGTTTGAAGCTTCCTATAACAGATTATTCTATTGTTCTTGTAACAATCATTGTTTTCAATTTTTAGAATTTTGTAATTTTTTCCATGGTTATTTTGTTTGGATGGAACATGTTATATGTCTTGTATCAATATGCTTCATTATATTTTTTTTACCTCATCTGTTTCAAGCTCCCTGTAACAAAGTGTTGATTACCATGGTTTAACTCTTGTAAATTTTGAAATTTTGTACACTGCTAGAAATTGCAACCATGTTGTTGATCTGTGCCTTTGGGTTGCTTACAAATTTTACATAGACACATACATATACGCATATATATATATATATATATATATATATATATTGAATTCCCCATTAAATCATATTTAAAAATGTACATATATGTAGATATATATCTATATATATATATATATATCCATGTATACAAACCAAGACTAGTGTGGCTTATTTGACAATCCAATAGTAATTCATATATACACATGTATATCGAAGCAGATCTGTATGGTATCTTTATTCGTATTTATGTAGACTTTGATTTAGAAAGAGTAAAAAATACCAAAGCACCACAATGCCTCTTTTGACAATGTAGCTTAATCACCATATTTTCTTGCACATTTTGGAGTATACTTTCCCATACTGCAACATTTAATATTGCATTTACTTCCTCCAGCACCATGGTCCAATAGTGACAGGATGCATTAACCCTCATGTGAGAAAACACTTACCTTTCTACTTCCATGTATTGAGGTAACCAACTCCACCATCGCAAAACCACATAATTAGCAAGCTCCATGCTATTATAAATAGCCCCTAGAAATCCCCCTACCAGAAGTACATATGGATATATATTTCTAGTTATATATGTTTTTTTAAATGTGTAGACTAAAGGAAAATTCAATGCATATATGTACTTATTCATTTTCATTCTTGTTGTTGTATATTCTATTGTTTGCACTAAAAAAGATGAAGGCAGTAGGTAGCAACATATATAAATGTCTGCATATATGTATTTATAGAAATATAGTAAAAAATTGCATGCATACAATAGTAAAATGGTTGCTAGATTATCAATATTTCTAACTTGTCTACTAGTTGGCATTGAATGTTGCAATACATTTATTTTTTATTTTTATTGTCAAATAGAGGTGTTAATTAGTCAACTATAATTGGAAAATTTCCTCCCTCTAAAAGGTCCCAGAACTATGTCTATGGAATCTGGCTATGTGGATGGGTCTCCAGAGCCCCCCCAAATTGATTTGGTGACACCTCCCATAGGTCCCACTACGGAGTCTAGCTCTGAGGGTGCCATCCACCAACCTCTAGATCCTGATTTCATAAGTTTGTATTTCATTTTCCTTATACCTACTACAGATTTTATATTATTGTTTCCTTCCTCTCTTGTAATAAACTTGAACATTGCCTTTTAGTTACATTTTAATTTTAGGATTCTCAAATACAAAAAGATACACCACATACACTTTACTAACTATGTTTCTAGTTTCATTGGCCTTTAGGTGTATACACACATGGCTAGCCCTAGTAAAGCATATAGATGTGGAAGTACATATGCATTGATCTTTTACAACACATAAAAATATCTCTTTGCAGCCTTTGTTTTCCTTACTCATTTTATCCATTTGGTGTGATGATGTTTATTTCCCTTGATTGAACTTGTCTTTGTAGGCTGTAAAGAAACAACCAACTTTGACTTCATTTGTAATCTATTCCATCAATGTTGGAGATGTCATTCCCTCTCTAGTCCTTTATATTTTGTCCTTCAAAAAATTTGGTGGTGATGAAGAGAGGGTTGAATGATACAAGGTTGTCTTATCTAATGGACACCATATGCAAATAGGAACCCTACCTTCCAAATGCAATGATTTGTTGTTTTCAAGTGCCTTGAAAATAGGGTCCCTTGTATGTTTAAGAGACTATGTTTGTAGGAATGTCCAAGATTCAAGGTGGGCTATGTTGTTTCTTGTCTACTTTTAAAAATTCTCTTTCTCCTTCATATGTGCCTAAGATAATGTGTCCAATATATTGTTTTTCTTCTTTTCCAGGGCCTTAATCATATTCACTTTAGTTGTGATTATGTCTAATTATCAAATCATTAGGACCCCTAGGTATTTGTTCAAGCATCAAGAGGAGAAAATGTTGGGGCTAGACTCGCCTTCTCCTTCTAAACATACCCTAAATTTGGTCTACAACTATTCCCTAAAAACAAAAACAACCCTCCAAATGTCAGCCCTATTAAATATTTAAACATTTTTCAAAATGTTTGGACATTGAAAGGGTGTGTAACACATATTAGAGAGATGTACCATTTCCACAAACAAAAAGGTGAAGGCCAACTTTTTAGTTTTGACATTATAGATATGGAGGGGATAGAAATACCTGCTACTTGTTTTGATGATATTGCTAAACTACATTATGGTCAAGTTGAGGTGGGTGTAACTTATTCAAGGCTCTACAAAATATGAGGAGAGCTCTGCAAAATTGGTTGGTTCATGGTAATGGTCGATTTTCAAATTTTTGAGGTGGAAATCCTAGATCCTGAGGTCTACTTTAGGTTAATCATTTAGATCCTTCTTGGACTGGTTATTCTAGGGTTGGCTTGTTGGTTTCTTAGTCTCGTTCACGACATTCTCCTAGGAAGCTTCTCTCTAGGAATAGACAGGTAGTTTTTGATATTTATGGCCTTAAGGATGATGAAGGTCTGACATCCTTTCCAAATAATATCCCATTGAAGATATCATTTCCTAACAATATTATTATAGATCATGCTCATTATCAACATCATTTGGTGAAGCAAAGGATTCTCCAGTCTCATAGGCAAAATTTGTCATAGTGTGTGAATCCATCTCCTATAATATTCCCAAACAATGTTACATTGGGCAAGGGTTTTAGCAATCCTTTGTTGGATACAAGCAGTTGGGATCAGTTGCAGAACACCAAATGGGTGATGATGGATAATGATTTTAATAGTTTTTCTCCTAGAAGAAAATTTGTGATGTTACCAAATGATTTGTTAAGGGTGCAGTCTCAAAATTTGTGACAAACAACTCTTATTCGTAAGTTCTGGAAGTTTTCTCCTCATATATCTGAACTTAAATCCTTACTTTTTCATGATTGGGAAGGGGTTTCTAAAGTTTTTTACATTGATAATGGAAATGGCTTTTTCGTAGTTCTATTTTCTTCGAAAAAGTTTAGGGATTTGGTTTATAAAGTTAAATCTTGGGTCTATGGGGGCTCTGGCTTGTCTATTCAACCATGGCATTAGAATTTTAACCCTTAAAAGGATACTATCCAGTTTATTACTTTTTGGGTTCAAATGCATTCTTTTCCTCTGGAATACAAAGAGGTAGGCATTATTGAAATTTTGGCAAATCATTTAGGCATTTTTCAGAAGCATGATTTGTCCTTTTTTCAAAACCCTCATCTCTTTGTTCGATATTGTGTTCTTTTGGACATGGCACGATCTTTTCCGCAAGATGATACAATCAAATCTAAAGGAGGACTTTTTAAGTAGGACGCGTTCATTGAGAATCCATTTAATGTGTGTAAAAATTGTCATATTTTGGGTCATAAGACCAAGTTTTGCAAGGGAAAAAAAGAGTCAAATCAAGAAATTTTAGTTCCAAATGTTAAACCTTCTATGGGTTTCTAGGGTAATGAAACTTTTGGCATTAATCAAGATTTTCCTTCTTATACGAGGAAAAGAAAGGGTAAGGAAAAATTGTCATCTCCTAGTTTTCATGTGAATCCTGATCTTGCTTCTTCCTCTTGTACTCATTTGGTGTATCCATTGTTGGGAGCTTCAAATACTTGGTATTTTGTTCCATTCACTAAAATTGATTTGGCTCCTGAGCTATTCTTTGGGAATCTCTCAATGGGTATGAATCTTGTTTCTCAAACACACAATTCTTTTGAAATTTCAAAGGATAAGGTTTCCTTATTTAATATTGGTTTGGATCTAGTAGGAAAGATTGCTTCGAGCAAGGTCTCTACCCATATTCCTCTTTGCTTGCCTCGCTTTTCTCAATTGTTTTCTTTGGGCCTATCCTTGCACCTTTATCAACCAAATATATTGGTTTATTTTCAGCAAGTTTATTCTATCTCTTCTTTCTTGGTTTTTTCTGATACATCTAATAGTAAGAAAATCACCTTGGAAAACTCCATTGTTATATGTACAGATGATCAGTCTTTTGGTTCTCTTGATTTTATAGAGATGCAACACTGTTAGAAGATAGTAATCTTGAGGGATTAGCTCAAATTTCACTTCCTTTGATGGGAAATTCTTGTGATGAAATCATTGAGGAATCTGGAGTAGATCCAGTATCTAATAAAATTGCTTCTTTATTTGGCTTCTCACCTGAACACCAAGGGGAAAAGGATATTTCCAGTACAGTGGTGTCTTTCAGTAATGAGTTGGAGTTGGGGAAGGGTTTTGTAGAGTTTTATTTTTCTCATATTTTTTCAGTATCTCAAACTCCTACCCTTTCCTTAGCAACTCAGAAGTCACCAAGTAAAAGGGATAGGAAGTCTAATGCTATCAAATTTTAAGAGGAGATTGAAATGGGAAGGAAAATGACTTTGGTGGTTGTATTGTAAAGAATCTCTCCAATGTTTTGTTTAAATTTACGAATGATTTGGAGACTGTTAAAGGTTCTGATCAACTTTTTGTAACCAATAATATTCTTCCAACTAATTTCAAATCTCCTGGTAAAAGGGGAAGGAAAAAAATCCCTTTAAGTTACAAGAGGAGAAAGCTATGGGGAGGTCCAACACATTGGTTTCTTCTTCGAATGATTTGGATATTGTAAGGGGTCATGTTGATTTTGATTTAATTCAAAATCCTTCTCCATATTCTTAGAAATTTCTGAGAAAAATGGGAAGGAAATCAAATATTGTTAAGTTGCAAGAGGAATCAGTCTAGGGAAGTCAAGCTACTTTGGATGGTAGTATTAAAAAGAGATTGAGGGGAGCAAATTGTTCCCTGAAATTTGAATGAAAATTATAATGTGGAATGTTAGGGGCATTAATGACCCTAACAAAAGAGCTTGTATCAAGCATCAAATTGATGCTTGTGGAGCAGATATAGTGTTACTCCAAGAATCTAAGTTGTCTCAAGAAAATTTTGACTTCATTAAAAAATGGGTGAGGTGGAATTCTTGTTTTTCAGTTGCTCAAGGGGAATCGAGTGGTTTGATTTCCCTGTGGAATCCTAATACTTTATTAGTGGAAGCTTCAACAAATAATCAACACTGGCAATTTTTCAAGGTTGTTCATTTTGATTTGAGTGTTTGTCCATTTAATATTTATACATCTAACTCTACTACAGGCAAGAAACAATTGTGGGAAGATCTAAATCAATCATTGGACCAATTAGATTCTCAAAATTTTATTTTAGTAGCTTGCTTTAATGCGATTCTAAGTCTGTCTGATAAAAAGGGTGGTATTATTCCTCCTGAGAAAACACTGGAGGATTTTAATGATTTTGTACGTAAAAATGCACCAGGTCTAGTATAAAGTCGACTAATGAAAATTATACTTGGACAAACAAGCGTAAGGATTTTCTACAAATTGTTATGCATTTGGATAGGTTTCTAATTTCTTCTAATTGGATAAATGAATAAGTTGTTTTATCTTCAAAAAATTTGCCTTGGGTGGGATCTGATCACTTCCCTTTATCTTTACATATTGATAACAAAAAGGTTGCATCTTCTCCCAAATCTTCTTTTAAACTTGAAATGATGTGGCTTTGAAATCATGATTTTGTTGATCTAATGAATGAATGGTGGATCAAGGATCTTATGGTGGAAGGAACTTTCATGTTTCATTTTTCACATAAGCTAATGTATGTCAAGGGAAAGATAAAACATTGGAATGCTACTGTATTTGAGAATGTTTTTCATCAAAAAGAAGTTGTCTTTAAACAAATTATGGAGGTTAATGTTGAGATTATTCTAAATGATCTGAACCTAGTCTCTTTTGAATTGCCAAAAAAAATACAAGATGAATGGGAAGAGCTTGCAAATAGGGAAGAGGTATATTGACATCAAAAGTCTCAGGAATTGTGGTTAAGAGAAGGGGATAAAAATACAAAGATTTTTCATAGGTCAGCTCAGGTGAAGAATTCAAAGAATGCAATCTTTTCTATCATGGATAGTCAAACAGGGAAAAACTAGTCAAGGAGGAAGATATCCAACATGAAGGGATAGCTTTCTTTTCAAAATTTCTATCCACATTAGATAAAAAGTCAGATCAGGTTGATTTGGCTAGGAATGAATTGTTGGATACTATTCCAACCCTTTATCTTAGGAAGACAATGTACAATTGTTTAATCCTTTTACTTTAACTAAATTATTAAAATCAGTAATTTTCTCTATGTCTCCTGATAAAGCACCAGGGCCTGATGGATTTACAACATGTGTTTTTTTTAGAAATGTTGGGACTTTATTGCAAATGATTTGTTAAAATCATTGGAAGAGTCTAGTACTTCGAGTAATATGTTGAAGCAGTTCAATGTGACCCACATTGCTCTTATTCCAAAAATTAACAATCCCTCTTCCTTTTATGATTTTAGGCCTATTTCTCTTTGTAACACTCTTTACAAAATTTTCACCAAAGGAATTTACATGAGATTGTTTCATATCATTATGAGAATACTTCTATTGAGCAAGGTGGTTTTGTCCCTGGTAGAGAAACAGTCGAAGGTGCTTTAGTAGCTCATGAAGTGTTGCATTCCATATCCTCACAATCTTTGTCTGCTTTAATCATTAAGCTAGATATGTTGGAGGCTTATGATAGAGTGAACTTGTCCTTTTTAATGAAAATTTTAAGATAGTTTGGTTTTCAAGAAAAATGGTGTAAATGGATTTACTCTTTGTTGTCTAGGAAATTTTTTTAGTTTTGGTCTATGGTACTCCTTCAGGATTCTTTAGTTCAAGTCAGCCTGGAGTGAGACAAGGTGATCTATTGTCTCCTTTTCTTTTTATCATTTTAGCTAAAGCATTGAGTAGAGTAGTAAATCATCCAAATTCACAAAATTTGGTTAAAGGAATCAAAATTCCTTCCACAGATATAGAAGTGACTCACTCTTTGTTTGTAGATGATACACTTCTTTTTGTTTTTGCTACAATATCATAAGCAAATCAGATTAAGGTTTTGTTGGATAAATATACCTTGTCTTTAGGCCAATGTGTAAATGAAAATAAATCTAAAGTTTATGTACTTAATGCTAAGCCTTTGGTGAAATATTAAAGGGTATGTGCAAGAGCATGATGTGCCAAAAAGTGACGATATGATGGGTATGTGTAGGGCTACGTGGCTGATGTTTTTTTTTTACCCAAAATTGATGAAACGAAAAGGGTTTTTAAAGGAGATTCTCAACTTTCCACCAATATAAATTATTTTACTTTGAATTTAATAAATAATTATTAAATTCATTTTCTATTTAAATTATGACTAAAGTCCCGATTGATAGGTCGACTAAAAAACATCTATAGCTTTCAAATATATCACATTTTTAAATCTGAAATATGTGTCACATTCTATGCTTCACATACTATAGGATTAAAAAATTGAATTTCATGAATTTTGACCAAGTTAAGGTGGTCGACATACAGTTTTTTTAGTTGTAATAAAAAATTCATAATTAATTATTTACTTAGAAAAAAATTACAAAAAAATATGCATCACATTGGGATATGAGTCCTCTAATTATATCTAAAATCTTATAAAAAAAATATTATCACTTTATTGTGGTCAGGGTGGTCAAATAGACACCTACTTCTTATTTTTTCCCTGAAATTTAAGTACTACTGCATTGAAATTTCAAATTTTCACTAAATAGATTTTTTTATTTTTAAAATAAACCTAGTAGTTTAGAAACTACATTCAATTTTCTATAGATTCTATTGTTACATATTTTTGAAATAATATAGATAACTTATTCAAATTTTTATGTCAAGTTGCCTAACTCTGATTTTTCTGAATTTTTTGCCACTTAAGGGCCTATTTTTTCCATGATGATCTTGCACATACCCAAAATCATTCAGCTTTTGGGTGTTTAAGAAGTTGATCTCCCCTATAAATATTTGGGCATTCCCTTCTTTTCTGGTTCCAATAGCACCTCATATTGGGATAAGGTTATTCATAGTATTCAATCTAGGATTGCAAACTTGAAAGGGAGTTGGCTTTCTATTTCAAGGAGAATATTATTGATTCAATTCTTTTTATCTTCAATTCCAAACTATTTTATGGTGGTCTTGAAGGCTCCTAGACCTGTAATACTTACAATTGATAAATTGATTTGATCTTTTTTATGGAAGGAAAGCATGGATTACAAAAAGAAAATTTTGCTTATTTCTTTGCGAAATATTTGTAGGGATAAACTAAAAGGTGGGGAAGGAGTTGACAATATGGCTTCAAGAAATATGGAATTGGGAGAAAATTTAGTTTCAAACAACATGCCTCATTCTAAGTGTTGAAAGATCATGCAATCTAAGTATTTAGATTGTGAGGATTCAAAACGTATTTTCACAATTTCTAATCCTCTACAATGTTCTACAATGTGGAATTTCATGTTAGCATGTAGAAAAGTGATTATCCCTCATTTAACTTGGGAAATTCATGATGGTTTGAAAGAAAATTTCTGGAGAGATTAATGGAATGGGTATCCTCCTCTCTTTACTTAGTATGACTTCCAATCAGCAGAAACACATTGGTCACAATGTTTGGGTTGGAGAGTTATTGATTATATCTAGGAATTTGATGCACATTTAAGGAGAGCTTTATGGAAAGATTTGAATCATTCCTCAATTTCAAACTTACAACAATCAGAGTTAATCAGGGTCTTGGGAGACATGATTGTATTTTCATATGACAAATTTGATAATCTCATTTGGGCACCTTCAAAAATGGGTAAATACTTAGTTAAAATAGGGTATAAGGAAATCATGAATATGGAAGCTCAAGTTCAACCTCAAAGAGCTATGTCTTTCTACTAAAATTATGTGGTTCTCCCTAAGATAGGTTGTAATGCCTCGTCGCACAAACCCCAAAGGAGCAACTAAGAATGCAACAATTTTTTTTTAATACATAAGGAATGCACCTTAAGTTTTTCCAACATAACCAATGTTTCAAGTTGCATGTATCAAAGTCCCTTAGGGTACACAAGGTGACATTACCTAAACTATCCCATAACAAAGTTAATAGATGAACATTAAATTACTAATTACGTATCCATTTATTCACACATCATCATTTAAGCATACATTAGCAATAACAAAAAAGATATGAACAAATCATATAAAACCATACATGAAAATTACAATGAATTAATCATGAAGGTATTAAGTACATATTTCCACAGATACAACATAACATCAACAGTATTTACAAATGGTAGTTCAAGAATGATTTACATGGTATGATAATACATTACATCAGTCTGCTAGTACATCTCAATGAACACATATACAAAATCACATCATAGGTCTTCCCAATGCACATGGGAGTGATACATCAATACATAGAATGGGTATGTGCAGGATCATCATGGAAAAAATAGGCCCTTAAGTGGCAAAAAATTCAGAAAAATTAGAGTTAGGAAACTTGACGTAAAAATTTGAATAAGTTATCTATATTATTGAAAAAATATGTAAGAATAGAATCTGTAGCCAATTGAATGTAGTTTCTAAACTACTAGGTTTATTTTTAAAAAAAATCTATTTGGTGAAAATTTGAAATTTCAATGTAGTAGTACTTAAATTTGAGGGAAAAAATAAGAAGCAGATGTTTGTCTGACCACCCTAACCACAATAAAATGAAAATATTTTTTTATAAGATTTTATACATAAGTAGAAGACTCATGTCTTGATGTGATGCATATTTTTTTATAAAAAATTTCCAAGTAAATAATTAATTATGATTTTTTTATTACAACTTTTAAAAAATATAAAAACTCGTATGTCTGACCACCTTAACTTGGTCAAAACTTCATGAAATTCAATTTTTCTTTTTTTAATCCTATAGTATATATGAATTATATAATGTGGTGCATGTTTTGGATTAAAAAAATGTGATACCGTTTGAAAGTTATAGATTTTTTCAATCATCCTATCAACCACCACTTTAGTCGTAATTCAAATAGAAAATGAATAATAATAATTTATTAAATTCAAAGTAAAGCATAATTTATATTGGTGGAAAGCTGAAAATCTCCTTTAAAAACCCTTTTCACTTCATCAATTCTGGGTAAAAAAAATTTGTTAGCAACATACCCTACAAATACCCATCATATTACCACTTTTTGGCCCATCATGATCCTGCACATACCCAAATACATCTGGAGTACAAATATACATCTAGTAACATATGAATCCTAGATCAAACTGCATCAACAAAAATTTGCACTAAATGGTACAACAACATCATAAAGGAACCCAACAGGGTGCGTAGCACGTTCCACCCAACCACTGTCGTGCTAGGAGTAAACAAGGATCCCCAACCAAGCACATCCAAACAGTAAGGAAAGACTAAAATCCAGACACAAAAAACAAGAGAACATAAAGAAATATCTCATAACGAAAATAAATCTCCAAAAAAAAATAATAGACCACTTCCAGAGGATTTCAATAAATAACTGAAAGGGAACACTAGAGGAGAGTGTCATCACATGGCCTTACATGGATTATCCAGACAACCTATCACAAGGTGTCGGCTCCATCTATAGTTATCGTGACAACCTATCTCAAGGCGCCACTCCATAGGGTTACTCATGTGGAGCTGTTAAACTCTCGTGAAGACGAGGCAACGATCATGCCAACCACGGCCTTCTCGGCCCACCTTTAGCCTATGATAGCACTAACAGGTGGACAAGGCATCCATAATTATCTTATTAATGTTTAACTACCCACCCCCTAATTAATTACTTAGGTTATCACTTATTACTCTAACTCTAACATAGGTTACCCTGACAACCCCTTTCTGCGTCGGGCCCCACATAGAGCCACTCTCCTTAGAACCCAAAACATAAAATCCAACACTAAACCAACAAATGGAACATCCATGAGGAAAAACCATCTCACCAAAATCATATGAAACACATCCATAAAATGCTACAACCCATGTGTAGACTCAAATCACAACCATAGCCGAAACATAGGGCCAAATATCAATTTACAAGATCAAATATGAAACATCAATTTCCCCACCTCTAGAAGTCCCTAACAATAAATTAAGCTCATACAGAAGAATAAACTAACTCAAGGGTTTTCCCACATGACATAAATCCAAATAAGAGAAAACCACAACTGGCTCAACAAAGATTCGACTATGCAAATGGCCAAAGAAAAATAAATAATTGCTTACACAAAATCATTCAACTTAATTTAAATCACATAGCTTATTTCTAATTTTCTCGATTAAACTATAACATTGCAAATTTATTTAATTATCCAACTATTTCACCATCACAACATTCATAACCATCTATATATATATACATATATATACGTTTTTTACTCATATATACATATATACATATATACGTATATATAATATAATAAAACATATATTAAAATTTATGCATTTATTCATATTATAAAAATGACTTTATACATCACTATAATTAACAACAGTCAGTATATATATACATATATATTAATATTAATATTAATATTAATACTAATATATATATGTATATACAAAATATAACATAAAAAAACAAATTTAAAATAAATCAAATTTCAAAAGAAATAAACCCATTGCCAATTACCCACCCGTAGCATGTGGTAAGCAGTACCACAATGTGGGAGGGCCGCAGCCCCCACATGACTGCGACTAGTAGCCTCAGCTGCTGTGCATAGCCTATGGTGGTTGCGTACTGCCACCATGGGGGTTGGGGGTGGTACAGCGGCCACCAACCACTTCCCCCCCAATAAATAAATTTTATTTTATTTTATTTATTTTTATTTTTTATTTTTATATTTTATTTCTTCACTAAAACAATACGAAATTTTTTATATATTTTATTTTATTCTTTTTCTTTTTTTAAAAAAAGAAAATCATAGTACACAACTCTGCCAAATATGTATATTTTTCTTTAACAAAAGTCAAAATATATAAAATTTAAATATATATATATATATATATATATATATGTGTATATATATTTTCCCATTAAACACAGAATAAATAATACAAACACAATGAATCCACAACCTAGTTTTTCTCCAACTCAAAATAAATAAATAGGGTATACAATTTAAATTTCCACAACAAATCAATTTTATTTTCAAATCAAAAATCTCATAACTAGATTTATTGAAGGAAATTAGAAGGTTTCTCACTAGTTTTCTACAGAAGATTTAAAGGCTTAACACAAGAAATTTTTTCAACAGGAAAACCTTTTTCAAAACATAGATATTGATTTTTTTGAATAAGATAGCCATGATTTTTTGTTTCCCTTACAGACAATGAATTTATAAATCAAAAGAATTGATAATCAAAATGAACCTAGAGTCCTTCGTTTGATGTTGAATCCAAACACTGCAGCCCTTCTTCCTCTTTCAAAACTAGATTTCCTCTACAGTTCCTTCTCCAATTCCTTCTTTTAGCTAACTTCTGGATCAATATTATATTTTTCCTTCCAAGAACAATTTTTTTTATAGAGAAGCACAAAAACCTATCTTTTTTTCTTTTCTAGACAAAACCAAAAAACCATTTGTCTCTGTGTGTAGAAACTTCTCTCTTTTTCACAATAAAATAAGGAAGAATAAATAAAGATCTTCCTTTTTCTTTTTTTAAATCCAACCCATCCATAGGTTCTTTTTCTTGCTTTAAAAGCTCACACTTATCTCACAATATTAAATTAAAAATTCATTAATTTCACATTTATCCTCTCATCATATTATCCTTAGATTTTTGAATATTAATATTTTGAAAAAGACAATTCACAATTATCATAAAACATTATTTATTTAAATTAAATGACTTTATAATTTTTAATTAATTAAATATCTTTTAATTTACAATATTTTAAATCCAACATTTAACTAAATTACAATTACATACAATTAATCATATCTACAAGATAACATTAATTAATCCCATATAAAATAAGGATAAATTAAATAACAACTATCCACAAATAAAATAAATAAACAACAATACTGAAACAAAGACAAGGTCAAGACCATGACACAGAAAGACTCACAACGAGGTGATGAACTTGGGATGGGGACACTTCCTTATCAACTCCCTTTTTCAACATTATACCCTTTGGGTTAATTTAATGCTCACCATGTCCTACCGAAGCAGGTGGAATCAAGACTTTGTTCCTACAATTCCTGCATTCAAACAAACGTCAAGTAACATGTAAATCTCCATTGCAGACACACCGTGAAAGGTAATCGTTGGGTAGTAGGGCACTCGCAAGTGATACACAATTGATATTCTATTCTATTTTCACTACCATGAAGGTGGATTGCACTTGTATACCCTAGAATGCAAATTGAGATTTTAAATGGATTATTATATAGTTAAAGTTTAGATTTTTTTTCAACTAATAGATTATGTGATACACAATTGATACTTACGATCATGTTTGGTGATGTGCAGGAAGGCAATGATGTTAGCATGAGAAGGTAGAACCATCAAAGTACTACTTCATGAGGATCTAAATTTGACCCCATTCAGGGGTTAGAATCAAGTGGGGTTAATGTATTGGAGGACTAAGGTTGTGAGCAAATTTAGTTGGGATTCTTGTGAGGTGTAAGTGGGAATTAGTTCTTGGAAACCCCTAGCTAAGTTTGAAACTCGGATGGAACCTTGATTTGGCTTTTATTGAGAGTTGTTGGTAAATTATTTTGGTTAGGATGCAAAAATAAACCCCCTAGGGTCTATACCATAGTGGGAGGGGTCAATTGGACACACAATAGTGCCCCTACAACCTGATTTGACCCTTGAAAATCTTTCATAATGGAAAGTGACGAAATTCTAGAAGAGAATGAGGTGGAAAGGTTGAGAGGTTGTCCAAATTCATGTTCTCATTAATAGGGAAAGGAACTTCATTGATAGAGGAAGGTACACACCACACCTCCCCATCCAAGAGTTATAATTTTTTTTGAAAACTTCTATATATGGGGAGAGGAGGAAGGAGTGGGGTGTTACCCACTTCTCCTCTTGGAGAACTTGAGTGGAAATGGTAGAAGAATGACAAGAAGTGGAAGGATTCCACCTCTTTGGAAAGATAGTGATCAAGATGGTTGGAGAGGAAAGATGGATGTGAGAGTTCAATCCCTTCATCTAAAGGAAAAGAGATAAGTTCCTCCTATTCTCACTTGTTTATTGAAAGAAAGCGGCAAAATGTATGGATCATGGCTGAAAATAAAAAGTAGAGAGCATAGATGCATGAAATCTGTACTACATTAGTTTCATTCCTTTGTAAAACTGAGAGAAGGCTCCATTTATCATCATGGAGCTTAAATAATTCCTTGCTCGGGGGTATGGCTAGAGCCCACGAGGCTCCATGACGTCATTACGGAAGGGTGGAGAGCAAAACCTAATCAATCATGTGTCCTTCATTATATCTCTTTAAATCTATTTATAATATGGGAAACTATTGTTGGATGTAACATGAAAGAGGATTGGAAATAGATGTCTTGTTATTTGGCATGCTCATTTGATTTTAAGTGCTGGTGAAATAATTAGACTCTATAGAATTGCATTCAAAAATAAAAAATTTAAAAAAAAATTGACGAAAATAAAGCATGGTGTTTTATAAATTAGCTGGAGGAGAATGAGCATAAACTTGTTCTCTTATTTCTAAAATTTGTAATTTTTATTCTGCTATGAGTACAATGGAAATAACTATCTAGTTTAAGGAGCATATGCATTTTTGATCTAAATGTACATTTTGTTGTTAAAAAGAAGAAATGCATAAATATATAGACATAGGATCTGGAGGTCTATATTAGTCTACTTTGACCAATATGTCATTAGAAAATACAATTGAAACCCAAATGAATCTTGTTAGCTGGTCCATGAATGAAAATTATTGTATTTAGATGAAATAGAGATATGATCATATATGCAATACTGTTGGTTATTGAGTCTGTTAAGTCAGAATTCGCAACTGAAAAAAAAGGGTATATATATTTACCGAACTACTGGTAGTATTAAGTAGAAATGATAGAATGTAAATGATATACACTCTGCCTAAACCCAAAAAGACATAGCAGTTTTTAGTACTAGTGGAAAATGAGATTGTAGTAAAGAACATAGATCTAATAAAATAAAATAAAAAGAAAAAATATATATATATATATATATATATAAAAGAAAACAAGATATATGTGGAGTAAATTTGTATGCGAGATTGATCCTTGGTGAGGCTACACCTAATAGGTTGTCACTCCTCCTTTTGGGATTTAGACAAAAGGATTCATTTGAGTTATATGTACTTAACCTCCTGTTGTTTTAGAAGTAGTAACTGGTCTAGGCATATTATGCACATCGCACCATACTTCTCCAGGCCGTGGCATAAGTCTCCTTCACACCTTTTGACCTAGGTAAGATTTGTGAAGAATGGGGAAGTATGAAGACTCAATCACCATATTCCTCACACCTTCCCCGATGTGGTTTATATTCTGCAAAACCTCTCCTTGGGGTTTTATGCAGTCATGAGCACCACTAATGCTTTTCCTATGCCAAATATTTGAAGAATATATCATTCCCTATGCAAGACAATTAAGCAAATCCCCGTTGTTCATCATATTTATTATCTGTCATTCTTTGCTGACCTTTTTATTTACTGTATGATGCTGCTATCCTCGCCGCTAATGGTTCCCACTTTTCCAGACATTTTCCCCACTGGTATTGATCTTCTTCTTCTCCATTTTGGCAAACTGCAACCTAAAAATAAGGTCTCGATAGGGATAGGGTTTTAGAGGATGTTTATTTAAAATGAAAATTGCGGCCAAGATCTTAAAACTTGACCGAAATTCATCGTAATTGACTTCCCACCCGCCTACTGCACAAGAAGGTAAATAAAAGAAGATGATGCTACTGTTTATTCTTCTCCAAGTATGCATTTATGCTTTTACCATATGGGACATGATGACTTGCCCTAGAAGTTGAGTGGGAGTCACCATCGCCATTAACACCCTAAGTTCAACTACCAGGAACATTAATTGCAGTTGATGGCCATGCTGCATGTTGGACAAGATGACAGATTTCATATATCTCAGTCAAATTGAGGATCACAACATTTAATGATAGTTTGAGCAATGTGGCAAAATAGATAATGAAGCAACTATTAAGGTAGAGTAAGTGATGATCGTTATAGTTCCCATATCTCGAGGTTACAAAAGAGAATAGATATAATTGCTGAGGATATGGTTGAGCGAATAGGAATTAATTCAGATAGTCAGAAATTCAAGCCAAGTGGGGGTCTCAAGAAACTTACCCTATTGCTTGCTCTAGGCGTAGCCATTGACTGATCCTTCTACTCAAGTTGTTGATCGGCCATATTATTGTGACCGTATATACTAGCAGCAATAGTGTATAGGCATTAAATTGGTTTGGAGTGGTAGAGGGGATGGTGTTATTCATAATGTCACCATCAAAAGCCTTTAATTTGGCGTGATGTATAGCATTATTTTTCTTGATCCAATGGGCCCATAATATTTCTGATCCAATGTCTTGGGTCACAGGGTCACCTACCCTACGCTACATAGTTGGGGTGAGTAAATGCTCACTTAGCGTCATTGCAAAATAAAATTTAAAATAGATTCAGTGCTTTAAATTCTTGAATGGTCGCCTGATACTGTGCTTGCAGTCATCATCATCAATTTCTATAATATGCATAAAATTTAATGTGATAAAAATAATTTATCGTGCTAATAGTTTGGATTCATAAGAAGTATCAATCACATTAATCTTATGATCAGATCCTTGGAGTTTACTCGACTAGTGTGATGATCCTCCTGAGCCTATCACTGAGATATTCATCTTGTAATATTAATGTGAGTCTACAAGTCCACTTCCTTGATCTTCACAAAGACACTATCTTTTCTTTTTAGTGATAATCATCTGATAATTAGAATCTGAAACTCTCAAAATAAAATGCTCAATACACAAAAATTTCTTATGAAATAACAAATACATCCATAGGGAATAAAAGATCGCTGTCCTATTCCATTGCAAGACCAAGTCGACGAGGTCATATTCTTATCACAAAACTCTTCTTACGGCAGTTTGGGGCTTTAGTAATTCTTTTAGGTCCACCATATACTCTCTTTCATTTATATTTAATTCTTACTTCCATTCAAAAACATTCTTTTACTTTTTATTTAAAAGAAGAGATCCCTCCTATGTAAGATAGATTAGGATGGGGATAAAAGTTTTAAAGAAAAGAGCATAAACTTAGATTAGTTAAATTATACCTTAAAACAAGATATTTATAAATGTGTTTTCTTCTCTCATAAGTTAAAGGGTAAGAAACTATACTACTTATTTTATATTTCATATATGATAACATTTGGAGCTATTTCATTATGGGATATAAGTATTATATATTAATTTATAATAAGAGATTTAAACAAATATTTGTAATATATTATGCTTATATTTATTAACTTATATGATAATTAATTGTTATTATTATTTTTTTTAAGATTTAGAAAATTAAAAAAAAAATAACATATTTTGTTATTGATTAAGATAATCATTCCTTTTTAATAAAGAATTAATAATTGCAATTTAAGAGAACTATTAATATTCATAGTAAACAATAATATTAATGTCAAGAGAAACTAGGTTATGGTGCTCGGGAACTTTTATAATATAGTAAGGTTAATATTAATAAGAAAATAAATAAGGATTGTAGTATTTATAGTACCAATTGCGTGAGTTTTGTTATTAATATTATCATAGGATTTTGATTAGCATCCTAAAATTTGATATTAAATTAATATAGGAGTATACTAAATTAAATCTCAAGGTTGTAGTTATGTTGGAAGTGTAATAGTTTAAATGTTATCTTATCATAATGACAAAAAAAAAATGTTAGTCGTATTATTGCGCTTAATAATAATACCATGTTTTTGGTCACCAAGGTTGGACTATTGAATTGGTTGTTAATAATCAATAATATTATTGTGGCGATAGAAACGTCATGAGAGTTTAGCAATGTTGGTTTAAAAGAGGTCACTGCTTTATTCTTACATTGAGGAGGTCCTCAAATTTTCAAATTACAAATAGCATGATCAATAAGTAACTTGAGAGTAAACCATAAGGTGTTTCATCACGATCCTTGGATGTTAATGAAAACATTAGTGCAATAATAATGTTAATGTTGACATGAAGGATAAAACTGATATGTCTTGATTGTAATTATGTGTAAGTAGGGATATTCTAGGGTTGGTTAAAAGGGATGCTAAGAACTTGAGTACTCATAATTAGCTGACTTAAGTTATGGTAATGAAGCCTTCTTTTCAAAACATACCTTAATGTTTAAAAAAAAAAAAATTGGTTGTGTTTTTGAGTGAAAAATTATGGGCATGACAGTAGGGCACTCGCAAGTGAGTGATGCTACTTTTTCCTTTCACCAAGACTCACTAGAAAATACATCAAAAACCATAGCAACATAGAATCACATCACCACATATAATATTAAGGAAAACCATAGCATAACCAAATAATATAACCACCACATAATGTATCATCAATCATCATAGTAACATCAAGTGCAGCAAACCAACCAAACTATGAATCCACACACAACCAAGTCAGTGAACTAATCACCATCACAAACCAAGTACCAAACCAACACATAAGAGTATCAAAGAGTATCAACAACATGAGGGGTATTACACAGGTTATTTTTCTTGGTTAGCTTTAAAGCAAAAAAAAATTTCAAGTGACAAGTTAGTTAAATTAGGAATTGTTGCTCCTTTCAATTGTGTGCTTTGTGATTCAATAATAGAAGAGGTTGATCATCTCTTTATGCAATTCCCATTTGCAAATGCTTGTTGGGATTTTCTAAAACATAAATTCGGTTGGTTTTTTCCTTCTCCTTTTACTATTTGGAAAATGTTCACAAGCTGGCCTGTGTTGTACAAAAATTCTTTATTTGCAAGTTTATGGAAAGTTATTCCTTCCTCAGTGGTTTGGTGTATTTGGTGGTAGTGAAATAAAAGGATATTTTGTAAACAAACATCAACTATTGAACAAGTATTGTTGATGATGCAAAATTCAATATGTGAAGTTGTTAATACTTATGTACTTAATTTAAAACATGTTGGTTCAAAATTCACTGATTGGGATTCTAAGCAAATCAAGGCTTGGCCTTTGTTAGTTATTCCCTTCAAGGGGAATTGGAAGCCAAAGGTGGATGTCAAAAAAGATAGGAAAAAGGTGGTGTGAACTCCCCCGGTTGTAGGATTTGTAAAGTTACATTTTGATGGTGCATCTCGGGGGAATCTGGGTCAATCAGGTGTAGGGGTTGTCAGAAATCACGCCAGTGAGCTCATTGGAGAAAAATCACTTCACCTCCCTATTGGAACTAATAATCAAGTAGAAGTTCAAGCTCTACTTCTTGGGTTGCAGTTTATCAAGAAACTCAAATTTTCAAAAGTCCTTATTAAAGGTGATTCTTTAATCATTATAAATGATTGCAAGGTTAGAGGGTCTTCAAATTGGAAGTTGCAATATGTTTTGGATCAAGTTTGGGGATTACTCAATTCTCTGGAATCTTTTGAATTGAATCACATTTATAGAGAAGGAAATCATGTGGCTGATCATCTTGTAAGTATTGGTTGTGAGCAACAAGTGAGTGAAAAATCTTATGGGTTGGTGCCAACCTTGTGCAATGAACCACTCCAAGATTTATTCAATCTTGAGAAAAGCAGGTGTTCATAACCTGGATATCTCTTTTTCTAATGACATTTTATGTTGGTTGCAGGGGTCATGCTATTGAAATTTTATATTGGAATGAATATAATATATTTAATTTCTTTATATATTTGCTCTAATATTCTTCGATTCCTAGAATTTTACGATCATGGAGGTACATTGCTAATGATAACTTTTGAAGGATGAAAGAGGCATGTTTGTTGAAGGCTGATGAAGGTATGTACGTATAAGTGAGATGGATATATTTCGAAGAGGCTGAAGGAGTCAGACTATGACATGTAAGCTAGACCTTATTCTGAGGTGGCATTATAGTTGGAAGAGTTTTGGTATCATGTGTGTTGGAGGTAGGATTTTTCATGTTTCAAGACTCTGTAGTTTGCAAATAAATCATTACTCTTCATTTCTAGTGAAAACTCTAGTTGGCACGAGTTATTTGCATGAAGGATTTTTGAATATTGCATAATAGTGATGTTAAATCACACCCACTAGTGCTGGTCATAATTTGTTGATCTAAGGTGAATTATGAAATCAAATGGGCCTTTGCTACAAACTATAATCATGTATTGTTATGCGGCTTCTCATACACGTGAAATTTCTTTCAAACTAATTCACACTCCATTATTGCTTTGCATTGATTATAAAGCACTTGCCACTTTTATTTTATACAATTTTTTCTTAAATCTTCTTCAACAAGTTTAGGGTTTCAGTGGCCGAGTTTCATCACATTCCTAGGGATGGTTCTAGGAAATCTCAAAACTATGGTAAATTCTATTTACTACATTTCCTCCTCTGGGTCTTTCTTTGGTAAAGCTTTGTCAAGTCTTTTGTGCGATCTTCTGTGGTGAAAATGAATCATATTCTGGTAAATTCATAGTGAGTGTGCCTTGTTTCTGGGTGCTTCATTGTGCATTTTATTTTGAAAGTGGTCTTGGGTTTGTTGGTGAATTTCACTATCCTTTTCTGGGTTCTGGGATTTGGTGTTGGTTTCTAATAAAAACTTGAAGAGAATTTGGGTGGGTTTCAAGGGATGCCAATGGAATACACTATAAAAAACATTAGGGTTCCTGTGTAAATCAAACCAGGGGAGCATCCATTTTTAGAGGATATTAGGGAATTTGAATTATCCTATATTTTTAGAATGTCATGCCCTAGCATGGTTGACAGTATCAAGGTTGTGATTGGAGAGTATGTTTTAAGTCCAAGTTCTCTAGGATACTTTTTCCATCTCAAATGTTGTCTATATTTTTGTCCAATGCTTTAGATCTTTTACAGCCGTTAGACATACTGGAAATTTTTGTTGAAATGGTGGTGCAACCAAATGTGTTGGGAAAGGATAAACTTCTTCAATGTGTTCAAGCATATAACTTGGATAGAGGAAGAGAATTCGTGGGTGGTATCTTTCCAAATAAATTTCTCAAAAATAAACAATGCTATAGGGCAACGTTCGAGGGAGTGTGGAATACTCTAAAAAGAGATTATCCATGGCCTTTGACTATTTTAAACTTGTTTTCAAAGGAGTTGGGAATCCAATGGTGGACAATATTAAGGAAAAATTATATGCTCTCTCTTTTCTGCTAAATCATCATATTAGACATGGGCGTCCACTTTGGCTCAATTTCATTCATCAGAATTAGAATGGACTGAAAGATCAACATAGACCTGGTGAAGAACAAGGAGAGAAGGAGAATCTGTAAGAGGGTGTGGGTGAAAATTAGTTTAATTTAAATGAAGATGTTCAAGGTTTGGAGCAAAATTTAGCAGAAGATGGTCATAGTTTGGAGCAAGATGCAACAAATATGGAAGAATAAATTAATTATGTGCTCCTTCAAATTTTGTATGATAATTTTTTTGTAAATTTTTCCCAATTCTAACTGCAAGTAATCGGCCATATAGATAGGGTGTTTTCTAAGGTTGAATCATATGCATATTTATGTGGAAGGGTATGATTATATCTGAGTATCTATGGTGGCCATGTCATATAGATAAGACACAATTTTTATAGAGCTAGATCTCTATTAGCTAATATCAAGTTTAATCTAGGAATTTAAGGTGGATGTGTCTTATAGGTTAGACACAATTTTGGAATTGTTTGGAATCCTTATAATCAGTACTATAAATCTTATTATACTTCTAATTTTTATATTGATACTAATAAAAATAGTTAGGCCTTGGCCTTTTGTCCAAAAA
The DNA here is from genome assembly GCA_007258455.2 of Sequoia sempervirens. NCBI lineage: Eukaryota > Viridiplantae > Streptophyta > Pinopsida > Cupressales > Cupressaceae > Sequoia > Sequoia sempervirens. The sequence continues at coordinate 10,544,101 of VDFB02338372.1, forward strand.
AAAAAACTTTTAATATCAAGAGGATTAGTGAAGGAAGCAAATAAAAAAATCAATAAATTACATAGTAACCTTGAAATTGTTTTGGATGAAAAATCAACAATAAAACAGTGTGAAGATGATATTTTTCATATAAAAAAAAACCTTTGATTTTGTGCCAGTAGTGACATAAGCAATTATAGTGATAAAAGGTTGGCTGATATTATTGGCATTGTATTGCATGTTGGGTACATATCAACTATTCGTAGGAAAAATGGATTTGAAACAATTCAGCGAACTATTAAACTATATGATAGCTCTACTTTGTTCATTGATGTTAATTTGTGGGGCCCAAGTTGGCAAGAAAAGGTGATGTCTTGGAGCATATGTATCTTTCTAGTGATATAGTGATAGTTTTTGTGCAAGGTGGTCGTCTAGGCTACTTTAATGGTAAATTTATCAACACATCAATAACAACAGTCCTTGACATTAACCCTTCTATTCCTAAGGCAAACACTCTTAGATCGAAGGGCCCAATCAAAGTAGAACAAATGGTTTCATCTTATTTTGATCCTCGTAGGCTCCATCCTACGAATGATAGAGTTACTATTGCATTCACCTTGAACAACTTCCTTGGCTTGCCAAAAACTATTGAAGACATTTCTAAAGCAACCATTCAAATTGCAAAAAATGAGTCTTTTTGTTATCTTGCTTACCCCTTGTTGGTTACTGGGAAAGAATGCAAAATAAAATGCACACGTCTCCATGTTGATGTTTGGTTTTGTGACCGTTTCCAGATGGAAATCGGGGAATGCAACTATTGCTATCTTCTGTAGTTAAAGTTGCAAGACCACTCACTGAGCCTTTGGTTTATTGCTTTCGATGAAGCTACCACTAGTTTACTGTAAATTCCAGCAAAATACCTTTACATGTTATAGGAAAGCTCTAAGTCTACAACATATCATGTTGTTGTTATTAAAGGCCTTCTTTGTAAACCATACATCTTTACTATCTTGATAAAAAAAAATACTTACAATTCTGAGGACCCGCTTAAAACAACGATTGTGAAAGCAACAAAAGTTGATTTTGAAGTAGAGTGTAAATTGTTTCTTTCAGACATAGCAAAGATATCTACCCCTACTGCAGAAAAAGGCTCCATGAGCGAGCCAACAAGTTTTGATTGCTCTTTTGCACTTTCCAACATTTCTCCTAGCCTTACCTTTTTAATGCTCACTATGGGATGCTAAGACTTTTGTTTTATAAATATGAACACAATTTATTCCTATGTTTAGATATTTATATTTGCAGATTCATTAACCTCCCATCCTTTTGATTTTAACATGCTACCTATATATTTTTTAGTTTGCATTGTTACTATGATTCTTGATTCCCATTAGATGGTGGAAGTTTTAGTTCTTCAATGTGTATTCTAAATTCACTTCTTCCCTTTATAATCATTGAATAGCAATATTATCATCAATTGCAAACATATAACAATAGTCAAATACTGAAAATGGTTAACGAAGAAATCTATACAATACTTGTATATATAATTTTATATATATTGTAATGTTGAAACCATGTTATTCCTCTTGTGATCATCCATAGATATAAATTTATATCCACATGTATACATATATATTTTGTTATATGTTTGTGTGTAATTACTTTGACCATCATAACTAATATTCAAATAAAAAAATATGAAAATAAATAACATCAAAGTAATAAATTATCTATTGCCATATAAGCATTGGGAAAAATATGCCATACCTAAAGTTATGGACTGATGTTTTTTTAAAAGAATACTTTTTTATTGAATATTAGTAATTAATGACATGACTAACAACTCTTTAAAAGAGGACAATCCTTTAATTTTCCATATTTTTCATAAATATTATTTAATCCATAACTTCAAGTCTTCCATGTATTTCTATGCATATGTATGTTAAAATAATTAAATAATAATCTACCAATTAATTGATTGGCCTAGACAAAAATGTCAAATATAGATGTGCATCTAGGTCTAATAAATATAAAACTAATATGGCAGAGGTAAAATTATATCATGCTTGAACCAATCTATAAAACATTTCACTTGTCAATTCAAAATTCAAGCTACATTATTTGGCACTAAATATTATAGATATATAGGGAAATTGTAAGAGACCTATTAAAAAGACATTTACTATGTAACAGTTACCTTGTCAATTGTAAATTCATAATTTTTTTACAATCCTTATTGACCAATGAGCAACATTTTGGAACATCCTTTGTTTAACAGGTAAGCTCCACTTCGTCTTTCAAAACCCTGGGAAAGTCTTTTGTATTTATCTATAATATTTAGTGCCAAGTACATGGTAAATAGAACCTGTAAGTGAAAAAATTACTAGCCCTAACCATATTTTTTTGACGAAAGAAAGAAGATTTAATTACAATTTCTCATATGGTAATGAGTATAACACCAATGACGCACAAAGATAGCTACAAACAATAAACCAAGTGCGAAAACTATATGTGTATGTATATGTATATGTATATGTATATGTGTATGTATGTATACATATATGTATGTATATGTATATGCATGTGTATGTATATATGTATATGTATATGTATATATATATATATACATATATATGTATGTATATGTATATTTATATGTATATGTATATGTATGTGTATGTGTATGCATATTTATATGTATATGTATAATATTAATCTATAGAATTCTCTTTTGAGAATTTTACTATTTTGCTCTTCCTCTATATTGCTTTCAAAAATATATAGTATTTTGTACATTGCATTTTTTGCTTAATATATGATAACACTCCATGAAATTTGTAAGGCCTTTCCCAAGCCTATTCACAACAACGGTGGAATTTGTTGACCACGTGGGTTGGTGGTGGTGGATTTTATTTCCTTGATCAATGGGTACAGAATGGTAGAAACCTACCATGCACATCCACTAGTTGGAAAATTGGATGGTTTAACAACTGTTGTGCTCTACAATCTGCACTGTCTCATCCCCCTATTGTTGCTATAAGTTTTTTCCCACTATCTTTTTGGTTGTTCCATACACATCTAACCATAGATATATATTTTCATAGATTAAAATAAAATGTTGCTTTGCAGTAATATGATGTTGGCCTCGATGCAAGCATAGATGGACAAGGAGATATGAAGCCCATCTTTGGAACAATTTGTGCCTAGAAGATGCCCATAACTATAAGCATAATCAAGGTTTTTCTTATAAATTTATATTTTACTAACTTATAAATTCACCCCTTTTGTTTCTGCAGAGCTAGATATCCTCCAGTAGATACCAAAGTTATACATTCACTCCTTGTCTTTCTGCATGGCTAGATATGTTCCAGTACATACCAAAAACATGTATGTTTATAACTTAGTTATTTGTATACATTGTATTCTTTCAAGCAAAACCTTGGCTATTTCTTTGATGTCTTCCTTCTAATGATATCTTTGTATTTCATCTACGGAATTGGTTCTACTTTCAAACAAGACCTCTTGCATATTTTACTTTTCCTATATTTATCAACATTATAGATAGATTGCATCAACTGTATGTGAAAATGAATGCTTTGAAACATACACAAATACATATACATATATATATATATATATATATACATTGAAGACAAATAGAGTAATTGTATGAGAGATATTGGAATAACACTTATTTGTAACTAAATACTATACACAACCATTCATCTTCCCTGTATCGAGGACATCAACTTCACCACCATCAACCTGCGTAATTACCAAGCTCTATCTCACCACAAAAAAAACCAGGTCAAGTCCTCTCTGGCAGGGGCATCCCCAATGCCAGCAAATCCAATTCACAATTGGGTTGATGAAAATCCCGGTGGAAACTTCAAGAAAATTCTTACATATGCTTGACTACAATAACCATAGTGTATTCTACACATTACATTTTTCCATGTCTCTACAATTATCTTTTCAACTTATGGGAAAAAAATCTCTTTTACAATTTCCCTATATGTCTATATTATTTAGTGTTGGCCAAACAATGTAGCTTGAATTTTGAATTGACAAGCCAACTGTTACATAGATTGCTTGTCTTTTATCAATATGTTTCATGATATAGAGAAATTGTAAAATAACTATTGGGAAAACAATTTAATAATTAGATATAACTGACAGATGATCTGCCAAATCAATTATTTAAACTCACTTGTTTATGACGATACCTATTTTCTCTATGTTATGGCAACAAATGTATGATGCAATAATGTGTCCAAATTGCATATGAAACCACAGACTTAATTGGAAATTTGAGCTACATTGCTTGTTATTCAAAATTATGAACAAATAATTTATGCAAAATACCCATGTAAAACGACTTGCAAATTCCATAGAACAATAGTTTTAAAACCCTCAAATTTGTTATAGAATATACCCGAGGGTGACAATTCTTACAATAGTCTGATACCAAACCAACACCGCAATGGCTCTTTTGACAATGTAACTTAATCAATATATTTTGTTGCCATACATACAAAAAAACAACGGCAATTAACAACTTGTTATAAGGAGCTTCAAATAGATGAGGGAAAAAGAATAACATGCAACATATTGGTACAAGACAAGCAGTCTATGTAATAGTTGTAAGAGGTATTAGGATAATACTTAAGAATCAGATGTATGTCATTCTTTAGTGTTTTCCTAATAGTTCTTTTACAATTTACTGCTATGAAAGTATACTCCAAAATATGCAAGAAAATATATTGATTCAATTGGATTGCCAGGAGAGCCATTATGGCATCATGAATATGTTACACATACTCCACAATTAAATGCTTTGTTCTTAACATCTTAATGCTACATCATTGAATGCTATGGTTGTATTGTAGTGATTTTCTCACAACATAGAAAATACTTATACATGATATTTTAAACTCTATTTAAAATCACACTCTACATAAATGCAAATAAACATAGTATACAAATCTGTTTAGATATACATATGTATATATAAATTTTTGTTGCATTCTCAAATGATCCAGAGTGCTCTTCATGTGCATATAGGGATATGTATATCTACCTATATGTATATTTTAATAAATGAATCAGGCAATTGAATACATATATATATATATATATATGTGCATATGCATTTGTCTATTTTTTTAGGGAAATGAATATAATTTTGCTTTTTGTGTATAATATTTATTACCAAACAAGTGTTATTCTAATACCTATTATACAATTCCTCTATTTGTCTTCAATATCTACTACAAAAAAATGTAGCTCAAACCTTACATCAATATGTTTCATGATATTATTTTTCCCTCATTTGTTTCAAGCTCCCTAGAACAAACTACTCAGGGTTGCTTATGACACCTGCAGAGCTCTGTACCTGCATATGTTGACAGTGGTGCAGTTGGTTTCCTCGACACATGGAAGCACATGGCTAGTGTTTTCCCGTGTGACCAATTTTGATTAGACAAGGAAACTCTTACATAGACTGCTTGTGTTGTATCAATGTTTCATGTGGGTTCTGATCATTTGTCATTTATCTCTAATTCTTAAAGTGTTCTAATATTTCTTTTACAATTTCTCTATTTTATATAGGAGCTTCAATTTCAAATTGAGAAGCCAATTTTTGTATAGATTGCTTGTTTAATATCAATATCTTTTATGATATTCTTTTTCCCTAGTTCCCCAAAGAAAAATGTGCATTATGTATCAGTAGGTAGTCTATGTAACAATTGGCCTCTCAATTCGATGACCATTTTTACTATATTCTTCCTTAGATTGCAATTGTATTTTTAATATAGGTAGATTTAAACTCGCATTCTAAGGTTAGATTGACCTTTCTACTTATTGTACATTGTTCTATACATTTCATCTATCCATCTTCTAACCATCTTCAAACCCCATTATTCTAATTATTTAAAAGGATATCTATTTTTTGTCAACTTGTTAGGTAAGAAAAAAAACACTACAATATACACAACTTGTTTCAAAACACCCACCCTTTCCCAAGTTTGTTATTGTGTGGTATATGATAAGAGCCCATGAGATTTTCCATGTACCTTACCTACCTTTTTTGCTTGGTGGTTTGGCTAGAGCCCACGAGGCTTCATGATGCCAATATGGTAGGAAGGAGAACGAGTGTGGGTTTATGTGATTATGTACAACAACCAAACACCATTGTCATGTGATTCTGAGAGGAAATTTAACAATTTTTTGATTGCATCACATTGTTTATTTGCAAAAGCACATACCAATGGTGTATGTTGCTCCATTCAACTAAACCATTTACAATGTCATGGTTGGCCTAGTTTCCTTTTTGTACATGACTACAAGTACTTGCAAATAAAAATCTAGAACGATATATATGTTTCTAAAGTTAGATGCACCCTTTTAGTTATCATACACTCTTCTATATGTTCCATCTATCCATGTTTCTCCAACCATCTTCAAATCCCACGATGCCAATTTTTTATCAGGATACATGTTTTTATCAACTTCTCATAGCAAAAAAAAGACTACAATATTAGAGATCTTATTTGAAAACACCCTTTTACCCCAACTTTGTTATTTTGTGATATATCATAAGAGTCCACAAGATTTTTCATGGGATTTATATGTGTTCCATGCTCGGGGGTTTGGCTAGAGCCCACGAGGCTTCATGATGCCACTATGGTAGGGAGGAGAATGAGTGTGGGTTTAGTGCATTTTCCTTCCACCCTCACATATTTTTTGTTGCTTATATACATGGACACACAAATTATCACATACACTTGTCTACCAAAAACATACTCTATTCTAACTATTGCATTTGTCATTGTTTGCACAGCTCTCTTTTCAACTTCTCCAATAGATTGCTTATAGAAAATTATTTACCAACATCCCATGTATTCAAAATGTTCCATTTTATCTCTTTCTATTTACAACAGATAGTGCTAACCTCTTTTATTGTATATGTATATTATTTTGTTTACATTGTAGCAAATATATAGTAGGCATTCAACAAAATTAGTGTATTGTACACTGTCTATTTCAAATTCTTTCATGCTCCTACAACTTGATCCAATGCGATTCCTCCTTGTTAAACACGATCAACAATATATGTAAGTACAAATATTTCCTATTCTCAATAGACATATTTGTTTAACTAATTGTAAAAATTATTGATTATTTTTAGCTTTACATTGTATATACTAATTTTACCCATATACACATTCACTTTTTATCATTCCTTTTTTATTTTCCTTGCTTATGCACTAACATAACCTTGTATTTCATTTGCAGGAACTAGGTTTAAGCATGCAAAAGGATTCCAAAACTAGGATACCTTTCCCCATTAAAGTTACCACATCAACAAAAACACAACAATATCATATATATTATATATGGAAACACCAAATTTTCCCCAAGTTTTTACTATGTAATGTATGATGAAACTCCATGAAATCTCCCATGGACGTTTCATCCTTTTCTTGCTTGGGGGTTTGGCTAGAGTCCATGGGGCTTCATGATGCCAATATGGTAAAGAGGAAAACAAGTGTGGGTTTTGTGATTTTACTTTTAATGCCATATATTTGTTGTCATATACATTTATGTGTACGCAAATCCTTGTATAAATTTAGCTTCCACAAATATACTATATAATAACATGTTTTTCATGTCATAGCAAGTTGTAGGGAAGCAAAAATATGTTTCTCATGTCATACTATATAATAACATGTTTCTCATGTTGCCTCAAAACAAGTTGTGCCTTCTAATTCAATTATTCTAACAATGCAACATATGTGTATTGTTTCATTGCATTCTTCTAACCCATAAATCACAAACATCTTTCTTTTTTGAAAAATTCATTTGTGATGACCATTATAACTAATATTCAAATAAACAATGACTTTTTTAAAGAATACTTTTTAATTCAATGTTAGTAATAAAAGAAATGATTATACTAATGGAATGAATTTTTTTAAAGATTACTTTTTTATTGAATCTTAGTAATAAAAGACATGACTAATAAGTCTTTAAAAAAAGAGAATCCTTTAATGTTCCATAATTTTCCTAGATATTGTTTAATCCACAAGTTTAAGTCTACCATGTATTTGTATCTAGATATGTATTTTAAGATAATTAAATAATAATCGATCAATTCATTGATTAACCTACGAAAAAAGGTCAAACATAGATGTGCATCTAGGTCTGGTAAATGTAAAACTAAGAGCTAAAATTATATTGTCCCTTAAATTTTGAACAAATTATTATTATTTAACAAATTAATTATTAAAAATTTAAATTTTATTTAATTTTTCAATTCTCCTTTTATAAGGAAAAAAATATTTTCATACCTAAAATTATTTATTGAAGTGAATTTTAAACAACTATTCTACCTAAACTTATTAAATATTACATATTAATTAAAAAAAAATTATTGACGATGAATTACCTCAAATTAAAATTAATGGATAGATAGAAAATAATAGCATTTGTTCAACATGACGTATAGTTTTATTCTGCAATTTCATAACCAATTTTCAATTGATAAATTTCCATTGTGAAACACAAATATCATTTGCCCATTTTTATGCAACTTGTTCTTAATCTCACATTATAAGAATGGACAAGTGGATTATAACATCAGGTTTATAATGCTTTATAATGCTCATATTAAATGAATATATATAAAATAATCTTCGTGTCAAAATTATTTGATTTATAATATGTTTAGGTTAGGATATTTAAATTTAAGTTTGAATTCTACATAAAGTCCAAATTCATAAGATCTGTCTCCTACTATGAACTAACCTCACGTTATTTCATATTTGTGGCGCAACCTATCAGCTGATCATTGCATGCATGTGCATGCGACTACTAGTTAATTATTCTCTCCATCATCAAGAATATGCATATTTAGTTTAATCAAATCTTAAATATTAAATCTCGCACATTAAAGATTTCAGTGGACTTTTGCTAAAATTTGGAAATTTTTGATATATAATATGTAAAGCATTACAAATTAATAAGATCTCATCCAAGCTTTAATACAATCTATATTGTTCCAAAAGTAAAAGAAAATTCTTCACGTATGATGTTAAATTCAAAATTAAGGAAAACTAGAAGAAGTATAATGATGAAATAGAAATTTCCAAATTCATTCATTTCAAATATTGTAATAACCCACTTAGCACACACAATTAATGTGACATGACCACCCTACAATCATGAGGTAGACTTATGGAGATTTTACGTGTAATCATGTAAAAACCTTTTCCTTTACAATATTGTTGATATTAAATCTTATATTGTGCTATCTTTTTGCTTCCTTAGAGTTTTTTGTTGCTCTTCCAATAATTTTTTTGAAGTATACTGGATGGGCCCCATTGAATCCCTTTAACAATGATTGTTTTGTTATGTTATGTTTCTATTTCTTGAGGAGAAATTTAGTGCCCATACATTTTGATTGAAGTTTCAAATCCTTCAATGGAAAAAAGTTTGTAATATTGTTGTAATATGCTCAAGCTCTCTATTGTGTTCCTCTCCACTTTTCATATTTGTGGATAATTTTTTGATATTCAAGTTGTGTCTTTTTTGAGATGAAAAATCCACAAATTAATTGTTGATTCCTATCCCATGCTACTATCAAGTGTCATATATGAGCTCTTAGGTACATTTCAAAGGTGGCTACAATACCTAAGTTAAATATTATTTCTTGTTGTCACCTAGTGGATAAGTATACTTTTGTATGTACATGTTTGTGCTATATAGATGTATGGTTATATGGTTGATGCACATAGTTGATTTTATTTCAAAAATGGTTCCATAGTGGAGCATTTTGGATAGATTATTCTTGTAGTCAAATAAATGATGAATCTAAAGGCCATGTATATTGGAATGAGGTTTTACTTTTTAAATCTCAAAGTCATGATGACTTACTCTTATCAAGAAGTAACTATTTCCTAGCATGAAATTGCTATTTCCATGCAAAATAAGATATGCTTGAATAATAATTCTATTATTGAAAAAATAGGTTACTCATCTAAAGACCTAATAGATACAATAAATTCCAATTCAAATGTATCCCCAAATTTCCTAATTTCATATCTAGTAAAATTAGAAAATTTATTATCCTCATTTTGATTCTAGTGATTGATAATTAGGTGTTATGTATATGTAAGAATTTGTTAGATAGAGGAATGATTTTAAAATATTTTTTGAGGATGTTAAGACTTTTTTAATCAATATTTGGTAGTTCATAGGACTCATACAAAGGTTTCTTGTGTCATTTTTAATTTACTCTTGGGATAAATTTGAAACCATTTTTATTGATCGCAACTACTTAATTTAGAAGATATCTACTATGTGTAGAAGTAATCATCAATTAATTTATGATTTTAGTACTAGCTTTGATAGGTATACAATTGATATCTACTCATGATAATAATTTTAATATTAAATTTTTGATGACACTATAATCACATAGCTCTTTTCAAGATCTAGAAAACCATAAATTTGGTGACTTCATCCTTAGATATACACACATACCAAATCGGTCTTGCCACTTAATTATCATAACTAATGTGACCACATTTCACATAGACCACGTAAATGTAAATGAATTGGGACCTAAAACCATGCCAAAATAGCAATAACCAACCAATCACACAACCCCTAGTACTACATATTCCTATGTACATGAAATTTTGAGCATAGAGAACAAGTAAAAAAATACATTAAACTATCCTACACAAAATACAAGCAACGCTCAAGATAAAACAAAAGCTTAATGAATATTATAAAAAATTAGCAATATACTCAACAAGGTAACCCTAATTTAACCATGGTAAGGTGGTTGTGCTCAAGAATTATGGATAAGAGTGCTTGAACCATAGTTTCATAAGGTTGAATTTCAAGGAGTGATGAAAATTTCTTGGGTTGGGGCCAATTTTTTAGATTTTTGGTCATAATACTAGATGGATAGGATTAAAAGTGAAGATTAAGGGCTCAAATTGGTTAATACCTTTTTGGAAATGAGAGGATGATAGTTTTTCTCACATAATTGATGGAGATGTATGGTAGAGGGATTTAGGGGAATTAATGGTGGAGATCCACTTGGGAAGATTGGATGAACAAATGGAAAATGGTACTTGGAATTAATCTATAGGAATGGGATAGTCCTTGACCTTTGTAACATGTACATATTCCTATCCTCTTATCTTTACAAAGGATCATACTTATGTACACCTTGGAGGTGAAGAGGGAAAATTACTTGATTATTCATTGATGCATAGTAGGAAAATTTAAACATGGAGTGATACAATGTAGTTCTAATAATTTCCTATAATAGATAATGTAATAATGTATAGTAATATTCCCCCCTTATTATATTGTTCCTACAAATATACCCCTAAAAACTTGAAATTGAATTAGCCAAGGGATTCCCCCTTAAGACTTACATAAGAAAACTTGTTGGTTACATAAAATATAAATTTATGAGAATATTTTTCATTAAAGAACCAAATCTTGAATCAATTGGAACTCTATCAAACTATCCTATGAACCTTAGAAGGGTGTAGCATTGAGTCGATTCCCAAGTTATTGGACTACCATTTTCTATAACTCTCAAATCACAAATTTCTAAATCATTCGACAATAATCCATATTGAGTTGCGATAGAGCTCCATCAAGTTGTCTGATGAACTTAAAAAGGGTATAATTATTTATATCATAGTGTCATAAATTCATTGGACATCAATTCATACCAAGTTCAACACCAAATCCCTTACATGTCTCCAAAAGTAAATCCATCAGCATCAACAAGGAAAGTAATTGAGAAAGAAAAAATGATTCTCATGCAAAGCACCATCTCAAAGTGAGAATATAACTTGAGATGATAGAAATTTCTCCAACCTCCAGTGCCACAGACCTTTAATGTGATGTCTCAAATTACTAATCCATTCTTAGTAATATCAAAAAAATCTTCATCTTGTGGATCCTCATTCTCATCCTCAATACAAACTAGAAGTTACCTTCACTTGATTTATCTTTGAGTTTTCTTTTAATAATATCATTTGCTTGAATTCTATAAGACAAAACTATGCGATCATTTGTTTTATAGTAGAAAAATGAAATTTCCCCTTTATTTGTACCTGACCTTTTATTATTGCTTCATGAATATAATGCAGTCTCCTATTGAAAATAAACTTTTGTATAGACTTTTATATTTGTTCTCTTTTATTTTGCTAAAAGGGATGAAATTATATCTTCTAAGGTCTGAGAAACTATTTTTTTGAGCTTTAAAATAACATTATTAAATTTTGAAGGAAAATTGTTTAATAATATAGCTCCAACATCGTCATCATCTACTAGAGCCTTAAATTTTGTAAATTTCCTCATGAGAGATCTCAAATTACTTATGGGATTTGACATTGTGATTTCATCTTCTATTTTGAACCTAAATAATTGATTTTTTTTGGGAAAAATGTTGATGAAGTTCCTTTTCTCCAAAAAAATTATTTAGATTATCCCTAATTTTTATTGATGATTTTTCTAAATATACATGTTGTAAGTATGTTATTGGTGTTGTCATTGATGCCAACAATTGTTTGTGTTGGTCATTGATGTCAATAGTATGGATATGGTTGGTGTTGTCAACTGCTTATGCTAGCAAGGATGTGTTGTGATTTGATAAGAAGGTGATGTGATGCTATCATTAGTTTTTTCATTGATGTCTGGGTGGATAAGAGTTGTAGTTATAGTAGGTTCACTTGGTTTCCAAGTGCTTTTGTCAAAAAATGAATAAAAGAGTGTGCAGTGTGATATAGGTTTGTTCAATTTTGTGCTTTGAATTTATTCATGGTTGAAGGTATGCTTGTGTGATTTGGATATGATTATCAAAGGTATTCAGAGGTTCTATATCCAAATTTCTAGGTTTTGGATTATTCTATAGTAAAAGTTGTGTTTGATAGTTTATCTTTCTATGTAGAAGGTTGTCTAGGAGAAATGAGAGTGCTCTACATTTATCCATAGTAAGGCTTCCTATCCTATGGATTGATGAATGTGATTATATTGTTTATATCTACTTTCTCTTGAGGTTTCAAGTGTTGAGGTGTTCAACAAGGTTGGTTAGTGTGTCTAGTTGAAAAAAATTATGGTGTTCTTAGTTTTAGGTGGTTTTGGTAGACTTGGAAAATATTCTAATGATTTTGGAATATTCTAAGATGTGTGATGTTTTGGAGTGTTACTATGTGGTCCATGTGATTTGGAGAAGCATGTATGTCGTCACTTGTAGTGTTAGTTCAAGTTTGGTCAACCTGGCATAGTAGAACTATTTGTGGAGGTACCTTGTGGATTGTAAATGTGTTGCGTAGCATGGTAATATGGATTTGGGTCCTAGTTAACCCTTGGTGTGGTTTTCCTTCAATTATTTCCACCGTGGAGGTGTTTGGTGCAACCTATTTTGGTGTTGCATGTTTTAGCTATTGGAAACTTGCAGCCATTTAAAGATAATTTCCACATAACCCAAAAGAGAAATGTATGTAACTAAGTATTTAGAATCCACATGCAAGAGAATAGACAATATTCCCATGAAAATATGACACAAGATATACCCTAGGAAAAACCTTGTGAGGGAAAAACCAAGCCTCTAAAAACATCCATCTCTCATGTATTATTCAACAATTAAGATTACAATACATCTTCAAAGTCTCCATGAACACCATTCTAGCATCAAGCCATCTCCAACCAATCCATGTGAACAAACGTGTAACCACACATCCCATACCATGCTTCAAACCCTCACAAATGCTAACAAGAACTAACATGCAAACTTACCAACCTAAACAACTACCTTTGTGGTTTCTTTTATAGAAATAAGCTCCTAAAAAACCACCAAATGGTATTACACAAAACCATGTGACTAAAACCATGATATTACAAACTCATGTCCTTATATTTAGTATTGGGTACTTTATTTATTTATTTTCCCTAATATTAAATAATTACATTTTAGCAACTTAACTTATGTCCCAATGTTACATGCAACATAAAGTAGCCCAAAGAATAATTACATTAAATATATTATGCAAGGTGTACAACACTTTTTCCTAATATTCTCCCACTTGTTGTATACATTGCATAAGGGTAACAAGTAACCTCAAAATCTAAATCAAAAGAATAATCCATTAGCCACATATACCATCAAGGAATCAAAGTAATCCATGTGCTCCATCAGGATACCTACAACAAGAATCAAAGTGACGGCCATCCCAAACATGAATGTTTTCATCCATAATCATGCCAATGCACAAAGATAAGAATCCATCCAAAGAGAAGCCACACAATCTGTCACAACAAAGCATAAGTCATACCTCAACTAATATCCCAAACAAATACACTCAATCCAAAGGTAAAAATATGCACCAGTAGTCATCAAGATACACAAACCCATAGCTAAAATAGAACCCACAACATGTGCCAACACATCCAACTATCTGTACCTTCAAGGTATACAAAACATAGTAAACTCATTCCATAAATATATACACCTATTAACTACAATCCTAAACTCCATGTGCAAACCTATTAAAAAATGGCATACACATCCAAGAACTCCCACTGCATGGGTAATGCAAATCTAAAAAATATCAAGGCATACAAGTCTACCAATAGAATCATATAGAAAGTGTAAATAACATCATGTTGTACCAAGGAATCATCCACAATGATATGAAAAACTTGTAAACTACAACCTGTAAGAACAAATCTCATCACAAATCTTCATAGCTCTCCCAAGTTCTCCACACCCAACAAACAAAAATGATAAAGGAACCTCCATGTCATCACCCAAGAACATAACTGAAAACACATGACCACAAGCTAGTGATCACAATAGTTCCAACCAAACCTCAAACCAATGTAATGTGAAACCAAACATCTAGGAAGATAACCAAGACCAAAGAGAGAAACTCTACACATCATATACCTATAGAAAATCATCCTACATACACCTCTAAATTCCAACAATATCAAGTATGATCTCCTCCAAAACACCCCAAAAGGAAAACCATAACAAAACCCAACTGTTCAATCACCAAGATCAAACATAACATATGTATCATGTAATCAACATGGATGTAAGCCTCTCAAGCCAAAGAAGATCAAACTAAATCCATTCCAAATAAAGGAAATAAGCCCAATACATCTCCTAAACTCAACATCAATGAATGTAATCACAATGCATAAGGACATAAACATGCCAACACTCCTCAAATGAACCCTCCAAAACCATATATCCATAGCTCAAGATCCATAAGCATGAGAAGATAAAACATAAAACTTAAAGCACCTGAAAGAAACAATGAACAATACCTCTCAAGTGAAACCACCGAGAAGACCAAGAGTGGGGAATGGGAATGCTCCTCCAAGATATCCAAGTCATCATGACTCAACCAAGAACACTCTCCTCATAGGTCCATGTTGAACTCAAGTCCAACCAAGGTGTAGGATCCTCAAACTTCCTACTAAAATCTCATCAAGAGTAACCATCTCAACTCATGTGTCTAACCATAAGAGAACTTAGGCCTCACCTATGTCTCCAAGTATCCATGAGTTCCTGTAACCAACAAATCCATTTCAAAATCCAAATGCAATATAGCACCATCATGAAGTAATCAAGTAAATTTTGATGTACCCAATACCAAGAGAACCACACAAGATCAATGTCAAAGCTCCAATCATGAATCAAGAACATAAACATGACATCATGATCTCACCATCTCCTCCTAGGAGATTACATACAACAATTCATACATCCTAGTCTCAAGAGAATGAGTACCATGCCAAAAATCTAACACATGATAAAGAGTAAACCATGACATAATACCATAACACTCTAACCAAGAAAAAACATCACTAATTAATATGAATATAACCATCCCTTGTCAATAAAACCAACAATGCTAATGAACCCTCACTGCATAGAAGTATAATCCAAAAGTCCATCCATGACACTAGAAAACACTGCAGAAGAACATCCATCATCAAATGGTGAATCCACATCACTACCAAAAACTCCCACTGAACTATGATACTGAGTCACACATGGCATCGTGACTACCATCCTCTCCATGAAGCTCATCTAGGTCTACACACACAATTGAACTGTTAGTAACATAGCAAGTAGAACCAAAATATGCAAGCCAAGAAGATACCTACAACTGCCAAATCATCATAAAACATATCCAACACCACCAATACATCATTGTCAAAAATCTCCCACTAAAAATTGTACTCAAGTTATCCATGACATCATGATAACAATCTTCTCATGAAGATCAACCAAAAGCCCTCACACAATCAAAGAACTCAAATGCAACATGAGCTCCTCAATAAGAAAGCAAAGTAAACCATGATCCTCATACCAAGAAGATACACTACCACAACCTGAAATAGGATCCAATCCAACACCACCAACAATGCACCTGCATAAACCATCATGCCATGCCAACTGTGGACATCGATTTTGGGTATCCAAAGTTCTCTTGCACTTCTAGGGTTTTTCACCTAAAAGGAGAGGAATAGACCCTAAATGCTAATGTCTACACTCAAAATTAATGTAAGGATGGATGCAATATGCCTAAATATGATGTCTAAATGCAATAAACTAAAAAAGAAAGATGAATATTAATGCAAAACCTAAGCTATGTAAGTTGTTTGAAAACAAATTGTGATATGAAAAATGATAAAATGAATGCAATAAAGAACAAAATAAAGATGATGAATAGGAATTGTGCACTTGAAAACTGATGAAGAGTAGAATGGAGATTGCATGGACCTCTGAATCCTAGAAAACTTGATTTTTGAGCCAACTGGGACACTTATGCCAAGTTCGGCAAGTTAGTCCCAGATTAGGGAAACTGCCCAGAAATTTATTTCTGTCATATGGGTATATGAAACTGTAAAAATCTCTGAAACCCAGTGTAGTGGGACTAGGTCGCCACTATTGGTGACTTAGTCCACTTTGGATATTCTGCAAATTTGAAAGTGGAAATGAAAGCCCACAGTCTGCACTCTATTTTTTGATGGAAACCTGGATCTAAATCTACAAAAATACCTGCAAAACAGAGTATAGATTGATTTATAATGGGGTATTTTCCTTGGTCAAACCCCTAGTTGGTACTTAAACCTTGAAAGAGATAAAATATGCATAAACCCTAGCCCCAAGTGTGTCTAAGACTAGGATGTCTGAAAATAAGATGCAACCCTATTCTAATGTGCAAGAATAAGATGCATAAATGGATTTAGAACAATGCAAGACTCATTCTAAGGGACATTAAATAAAATTAGAAATGAATCTAAATTATATGCAAACCTTCATTAGGCTAAAGATAGAGAGAAAATGGAAGATGGCATCACTTTGAAAACAAGTCTTTAGGCTTGATATGATGGCTAGTTGCATCTCCTCAACCTAGATTTCTCCATGATTCTCCTTAGGCATCCATGATCAACCCTTTGCAATGTAATATCTTGGATAAGAAGTGATCTTGAAGACCTGCAAAAACCCTAGTTTGCTACCCTAAACCTTCAACTTTGTTGTAGAAAGACTAATGAATCTTCTTGTGAAATATATTTGGCTCTTGACTCTTGATTTTTCTTGATGAAAATGACTTAATGTCATGAAAAATGACCTAAAAACATGTATTTATAGGAAATAACACCGAATTATTCATTATTCTAAATTCACAGGCTGACATCCATCAGGATTTGATTTAAGTCAGTTATTTTCCCACTCAAAAGTGAAAAATACCTCAAAAGGGACTAAGTCACCACCCTGGGCGACTTAGTCCCACTAGGGAATTTTTAGGTGGGTTTCACAAAATTTGAGGGTTTGAATGTTGCCTCTCATGATTTGTATGATTTTTGAGTGGAATAGGCCTTAAAGTGCATAATAATGAGAATTAGGGGCCTATAAATGCAGATTTTAAGGGGTGATTGATGTAGGGGTGTCTAAAATAGGACCAAATTAATCACAAAATTGTCTCTTTCTTCAAGAGTATACAATATTTAGTGGCACATCAACATATCTAAAGCACAAGAAACATCCATGACACCATGATCACCACCAAATGTACCAACAACTCAACCCAACTGTTTCCACATATCTACATAACATAGTCAACTACATAGGTCTTACATCATGACTGTACTTGATAATACCATCTCACCCCCTTAACATGACATCAAAACCAGCAAACAAAGTGACTAAACCAAGCCACCATAACTAAACATGCATCAACACTGAAATATTAATGGGAAAAGACAACCCATGTCCATGTAATAAATGGAAAATGTAAATATAGACCACCTACAACATTGCACAACTTGTAGATACAAAAATGCAACATATAAATCCAAACATATACTAATAACCATGTCAAATGAGATGTACAACTGAGCATACAATGAATCCAACATCAAATCTCCATGATTTGATCATCCATAAACTCATAGTATCACCATAGTCAAAGTAACCCATAAACAACTCAGATAAAGAAAATAGCAAATAAACCATGCCAAAATAACTCCAAACTTCACCACTATATAGTGCTTTGAATAAGCTTTTTTTTTACTATTCGATGTCAAAAATATGACTCCATATGCACCCAATATCACCTCTCAGAGATTAAAAAAAAAACATCTGACTTCTAGCTAGAAAAACACTATCAAAAATATAAAATATTAGAAAATCACTGTCACCACAATGTAGAGCACTGAGTCAACTTTCCAACGAGTCCAAAAAGAGCAAAAATGGACACCCAAGGAAAAAGTTATGCCCCTTGGAAGAAAGTTGCTCAATTTGTCTATAAGGAAAAAAATCACCAACCCTGCTGGTGGCTCTCTAGTGGTGTGACAATAGCCCCACCCGGGCAATGTTGCCCCTTGGTGGTGAACCTAAAACAATATTCAAATTCATTTAAATATTTTTCATGTTTCAAATCACATGGGTAGGCCTTTTCTTTAAAAAATCCCATGGAAAAATATTTAAAGGAGGATTTAATTAAATACAAATGCATTTAAAAACTTTAAAAGCCTTTAAAAGGCATTGGCGGCTACCAAAGGGACGGGGCCCAACACCCCTACCAGCAGCCATATCGATAGATTGTTGGTGCCAACCGATAGGACTGCCACCGGCAGTACCCATCATTGACAAACTTATAGGAGATGGGTATGGGAGGGTTGGACCCCCCACTATTTTTTTCTCAAAAAAATTCATAAAAAATTTCTATCGACCCTTTACAATGATTTTTTTTTTTTAATTTATGACTGTACTGTCGACATCTATACAGCTAAACAAGAGGTATAGGAATTTTTTTTTTGTAGTTTTTCACAGTAACATAAATAGGTCAAATTATATATCAATCTTTGTCTTTTGGCCAACCCAAATCCAACTATGAGGTCCATTTTGTTTCAAAAGGTCTTATGTAAATTTTCCCCCACAAACACCCACTTGAATACAAAACCAAGAAACCCATTGACCCAAAATTTCTCACACCCCAAATCTACAAAAAACCCATCATAACAACAAACCCAAAACCCTCATATCTTGCCATGTCTTTCATTCTCTCATGTAATACACAGATTCAAACTTAAACAATATTTTTCTCAACCAAGGTTTTACAACCACAACCATGGCTCTGGTACCAGTTGTTGGAAGCTTGTAGCCATTTAAAGACAATTTCCACATAACCCAAAAGAGAAATCTATGCAACTAAGTATTCAGAATCCACATGCAAGAGAATAGACAACATACTCATGAAAATAGGACACAAGATATACCCTGGGAAAACCCTTAAGATGAAAAAACCTAGCCTCCAAAAGTATCCATCTCTCATATATTATTCAGAAATAAAGATTACAATACATCTTCAGAGTCTCCATGAACACCATTCAAGCATCAAGCCCTCTCCAACCAATCCATGTGGGCAAGCATGTAACCACATATCCCATGCCATGCTTCAAACCTTCACAAATGATAACAAGAACTAACATGAAAACTTACCAACCTAAAAACCTACCCTTGTTGTTGCTTGTATAGAAATAAGCTCCCACAAAACCACCAAATGGTATTACACAAAACCATGTGACTAAAACCATGAGATTACAAAACCATGTCCCCATATTTAATATTGGGTACTTTATTTATTTATTTTCCCCAATATTAAATAATTACATTTTAGCAGCTTAAATTATTTCCCAATGTTACATGCAACATAAAGTGGCCCCTAGAATGCGTACATTAAATATATTATGAAAGGTGTACAACACCTATTCCTAACATTAGTTGCATACATTTTATTAAGACCAACCTAATTGAGATGGTTTAGGTCATGTATAATATATAAGTAAGATAAATTAATGGAGATGAGTGTGTATCTATGGAAGGGATGAAAAATATGTGAATTTGATTAAGTGTGGTGATCTATGTGTGAGGTTAATGCTCAGCTCTGTAGTAGTGAGCAAAAGGGTCTACATTCTCAGTGTGCTTGAAGTTACTAGAGGTAGTGATCTGAACGTTATGGATCGAATAAATTTTTAGTGGTGGATTTCTCTTGTTTCCTTGAGATAGTGAATCTCTTTGTAATAGTCTTCTTATATCTTATTTCTTGGCAGTGAGCCACCTGACAGTCAGCCCTTCTTTTTTTTCTGTGCCATAACCCAATTTTATTGCATATTTATCATAATATGGTAAATTGAATTATTGAAGAAATTCGATTAAGTATTAAATGGAGATCCTAGAATATTAAAAAATTAAATAAAAGAAGTTGACTGATGTTGACCTTCCAAAATTTTGAAAATTATTTTTTTGTGTTCCCAAGAATTGAACGTTACTGATCAATTTGCAAGTGCAAGTGTGTGTAGTTGTAGGGTGAAAAGTTGAAGGATGAGAACAAGGTTGAAGTAGGATTGTTTAGCTAGATCGAACGGTAATCTAGTTGGAATCTGGGTGCACACACCACAAATGGAATAATGACTTACATTTGAATCAAATTGCATATATAAGAGAATGAAATTTACTAACTTGAATTGTCTTTGTTATTGAAAATAAAGGTTTGTAGATTAAAATTTATCTACTCAAACTTTGCGTTTGAAGAGACGAAATAAAGTATTTAAAAGAATAATTAAAAAGGACTAGATATTTCATTATGTGGAAATTATGTGTAAAGAAGGAAACTTCCCTTTTAATATTTATATATATATATTAAAAGGGAAGTTTCCTTCTTTACACTTAATTTCCACATAATGAAATATCTAGTCCTTTTTAATATATATATGTAGATGCTTGAATTTTAATCTAAGTCTCCTATCGTAAGTAATAGTGTATGGAACTTGTATGCCATTATAAAAAAAACTTATACATGAATGCATATATATATATATGTGTGTGTGTGTGTGTGTGTGTGTGTGTGTGTGTGTGCACATTATTCAAAAATATGGTGAATAAGAATGAAACCATTTAAATACATATACAAATAAATATATATATGTATATATATGTTGCAAGGTGTGACCCTTGGTCTTCCTTGTAGCACTAAGCACTTGGGTTTGTGACATGGTCTAACCGCCTCCTATGGTTCTTAACTGAAGCTTGTATCAGGAATTGATAGGTTGATATTTTGGTGCAACGGAAAGTCCAACAATTGGTATCAGGGCTAGTCACAAGTTCAAACTCCACGCTTGTGCTAGGGGGGGATTGTTGCGAGGTGTGACCCTTGGCCCTCCTTGCAGCACTAAGTGCTTGGGTTTGTGACATGGTCTAACCGCCTCCTGTGGTTTTTAACCGAAGCTTGTATTGGGCATTAATAGGTCGATCTTTTGGTGCAACGGAAAGTCCAAAAATATATACATACATATACATATACATGTGAATGCATATTTAAATTTAATATCAAATTCAATTTGATAATCAATAATGTTCTAATATTGGACTTTTAAGAAATCAAAGAAGATTATGTAGGACATGGCCTACCATGATAATAATGGAAATATTCAAATGTGTAGTCATTGGTGGTAAGGCAATAATGCCTCCACTAGAGGTATGCAAAAAGGAAGATGTTGTTTCCATTTTGAACATAGGCAGTGGGCGAAAAAGCACAAGAAGAAGTTATTTGTTGGGAAGGAAAAAGCAGAGAGAGAGCTTGTGGGTGAGGAAAAATCAAGGGATAAGCTCATTCAAGCTCAATTTTTGAGGTAATCTGATCACTTAAGAAAAAAAACTTGATTCTCTTATATCATTTATTTTCCCCATTGTCAAATGGTATTCTTCCATTTTTATATGTAGATTTCATCATTCAAATACTAAGTTGTATTCTTGATAAATACCATACTCTTGAGCTAAATAGAATGGCATTAAACATTGTTGGGTCGATCAGCCTATAGTTGTATTATATGATCTTTATGTAGAAGCCTTGCAGCTAGCTCTCTGAGCTAAATCGAGCCTTAGAGTATTAAGTTAAGACTATTCTTAAGGTCACACTCTCGTGCAAGCCATTTGATGGAAATTGAAATATCTATTCGGTTTCACTATTTTTTATGATGAAAAAACATATTATGGATAGATCAATGATCCCCTGAAAGAGGGTTTTCAACCTTATGTTTTAACTTTAAAAAAAATTTGTATCCACTATATTGGTTGGTTGAGGCTTGAAGAGCTTCAAAGGCTCGGCCATTACTACTAGCTGCATTTAAATGTTCAACCTATTATGGCTATCAAAATTTATCCTGATGACTATGTGTTAGTTGAAATTATTCTTTTGTGAAGGATCGACTACAATCCAAGGGAGGGTAAGAGACCCCTCTGTATATTGTATTTCCTTTTTATTTTATCTAAATCTTGTTATCAAATGGGATGATAACAAAGAGGAGCTTTGTCAGATGTTTCTTAATCCTTGCAAATGTATGTAAGTTGTCATTTAGTGAGAAACCTACCTCGTTCGATAAGAATGAAGGCATGAATCCATGTTTGGGATACACAAATAGTATTCATGTAGAATATTTTTGCATGCATGGTATAAAATAGTAAGCCTGAATGGGAAATTTTCAAATATATCATTGATGTTTAGAAAGGAGAAACCAGGCCATTGGTATGGTTGACCCAGAGCAACCATAGTCTCTTGTTGTGACCTAAAAGGAATGAGTATTGAAAGAACTTCAATTTTATATGCTTCCTTTGTCTAAAATAAACATTTACTCATATATTTATTCGAAAAAACATGTCGAACATAGTTCTTTATAGTATTAAGATGCTCATTGAATTTTTTAGTGATGCAAGTGTTCAAAATTTGAACAATAGAAATTTTGTCCTTATGTATGAAACATGGAAATTTGATTTGATTATTTTCAATACATTGTGGAAGAACCCGTTCTTTTTAAAACAGTGAACAAATACTTGTAAAGTGATCATTTAGCATGTAAACAGCTTGAGATCATAAAATAGAGCAAAAAACATTATTTGTCTTCAAATGTAACTATTTAGCTTGAAACAGTAATGTGTTGATGTAGGGTGCTGCCACAATACTATGTATCACTTTTGGGATGTGTTGATTTTTGTCTGAAATCACTACTTTTAGAAAAACTAATGATTTAAGTCTTGAGAGGCTCCATCTAAAGGGCTTTAATTCAAGAGGGATAGATAGTACCCCCTTAGATCAAACCCCCTTGGATAGAACCCCTATAGTATTAAATCATACCCACAATGGAGTCTCTTTCAGAGCTATCAAAATGTTGGTAAAAAACCACTTTTTCTTTACCTTTTGAGGGATTAAATAACATCATTTAAAAATTATATTTTTCAAGATTTTAGCCCTTGAAACTAGCTTCCAATAAGTATAGGTTTGATATATTTTCATTTTTTACTAAACATAGGTTTTTCTCTGAACATCAAGCTCTTTGTTGTGCAGAGGTGGAAAAATAGTAAACCATTAAATTTTTTCAAAAAATACCCATTCCCTAGATATTGATTTACGTGTTTCAACTAAAAAAGAAAAATTGGATTTTGATATATATACACAAAAATTTAGGTTGTACGACACACACATATGTCCAAATTATAGTTACAGTGACTTAAAAAATTAATTTAAAAAGAAATATGCAATCAAAAATTATGAAAAAATATCCTTTCCCTAGATATTGATGTTAAGAATCTATATTTTCCAAAAATTAGTATTTAATCCTTTATAGAAAAAAATTTATGTTGTACGACACAGATGTTACTTTTTGAAAATGTTTTTCTCTGTCTAAAACCAATTATTAAAGGAGATGTTGAAAGATTCATGATTTATTTCAAAAAAATTGAAAAAAAAATATTTAGAATCTACACACAAATTGCCACAAATCACTAGTTCACATCATCTTCAAATTCTTTATGGTTTAACTATTATAGGTCTCAGAAGATGAAGATTCAGTTAAAAATATTGATGTAAATGTCCATCTTGGGCAAAAAATGTTTAATCTTTTGTAAACAACTCTATTTTTTTAAAAGGTTATCTTTATAGCTGAAAATAATCTTGCTCAATAAACTGTTTAGTTGAAACAACTAGTTTTATGACTATTTGGTAGGAAACAATACTTTTTCTACTTAAAATAATGAATGTACATGTGTGAAAAACTTGTTCTATAACAATTTAGTAGGAAACAATACTTGTTCTATTCAAACAATGAATGTACATATATAAACAACTAGATTTACAATGGTTTAGGAGGAAACAGTACTTGTTCTACTTAAACAATGAATGTTCTTATAAAAACAAGAATGTTAAAGTATCATAGTTGTGAGAATGCAATAACAATATGTGTGAAACTGATCTTGATCCTTGTTCTCAACAATTGTGGTGGAGAAAAAACAACTATTAGCTTTGTCTTCAAATATGGAGGCACACGAGCGTGAGCAAGGGTGAGAAAAAAGGGATTTCAAAAATCCAAGCAACGGGAATGGAAATCGACAAGATCATAGAAATCACAGTCGAATCAAGAGCTGGAATCGAGTAAGAAGCAAGGTAAGGATGATCAAGATGATGTGGACTCCAGAAACAAAATCTAGGTGGAACCTAGAGGAAAGGATATTCCGACGGTTAATCCTGTTGCTTCCTTAGACAGAAAAAAAAATGAGAAAGCTAAAGATGCGGTGGGGACCACTAGTGGCATTGGAGGCAATTGTAAACCTTGGACCTCTCTGTTCGGGGTAAAACCAAATGGAAAATCATCTTTTCCTCCAGTGCAAAATATTTCTTCCTCGGAAAAAGGTAAGTTCACAATTTCTATCCCCGATTCGCTAATTGATCATAATATCGCTCTAATGGAAAGAACTCTGGTTGGGAAGTTTATGGGCCCTAGACCAAATATTGAAGTGGTTAGGGAGTTCGTTAAAAATAAATGGAGAATGAATGGAAAAGTTTCAATTGCTGCTCTTCCAAAGGGTTTTTTTGCATTTGAATTTACTTGTAGAGAGGACATCTTGGCTATTAGAAGTGGGGGTCCTTGGGTAATATGGAAATCTTCCCTGGCTCTAAAGAAATGGTCCTCTAACTTGGACCTCTTGGACTCCATTTTTGAGAATGTCCCAGTTTGGGATAGACTACCAGGCCTGCCTCTGGAGTATTAGAATGAAGATATTTTTAATGGTATTGTGAGTTCCTTTGGTGAGCTCCTTTCTATTGATACTATGACAGCAACTAGAAAGAGATTGGTTTTTGCGAGAATATGTGTGGGGGTCTCTAGCAGGAAGCTGACCTTCCTTCTTCAATTGAGATCTAGTCTAAACTTGGATCTTGGTTGTAGAATATAGAGTTCGAAACCATCCCGTTTGCCTACTTCAAGTGTAGGAAATCTGGGCACTAGGCTCAAAAATGTCCCTTAAATGCCACATCAAAGAAAGAGAAGCCAGTTGGTTCTTTAAAATTGGTTTGGAAAAAAAAAAAAGGAGCAGATAGTAGGGAAAATAAAGAGTCTAATGTTCAGGACTTGGAAAATAAAGAGTCTAATATTCAGAGCGCCTCTTTTGAGACATAAGTGATTATGGAAAATAATGGAGAGATCCCTCTAGATCCCGATTATATGAATCTTGTTAAAACGTTATCTTCTAAGGAAAATGGATCCGATGAGGATCTGTCAGCTGGGGAAGAAGATCTTAACCAAAAAGAAAAATCTTTGTCCCAAGTGACAATCCCAACTGTGAAAAATGTTGAAACCCCAGGTTTGGAGGATATTCCTAGTAAGGGCTTGTCCTTGGAACTGAATATCCCATTCCCTTTCCCGTCTTTTGAAGATCTTTCCCCCTAGGTGCTACGAAATTTTTGAATCCCAACCCCTTGGAGGTGGTCAAGGACTCCCTTGAAAACCCAGACCATTCTACTGATCTTTTTAGTAATTTCTCAGCTTTTCATGTGAATGGTAATATGGATACATTACCCTGGGAACAAAGGATCTTAACTGATAAGGAATGGGAATCTAGCAAAGAGACAGATAGCCAAAAAGAGACTGATAAAGAAGAGAACTTATCAAAGAAGAAGGAAAAAAATAAACAAAGGAAGACTCCAAGTGGCATTTCTACCAAATAAAAAGCTAAGGCAGACTGTGGAGCAGTAAAGAATTCACGAGGGAAAAATTCTTCTAAAAGGACAAAAGAGCATAATAGCTTCCAGGATATAGTAGATGGGTCTCAGAAAACCATCTCGGAATGCCTTAATTCCCCTGGTAATTCATGAAGATTATGTCTTGGAATATTAGGGGACTCAATAGCCCCCATAAGTAGGATGTTCTTCGCAATTTTTCTAGAGATCATAAGCCTGATATTCTTTTAATTCAAGAGACTAAAATGTCAAAGGAGAAAGTTGAAAGGATGAAACTTTTCCAGCACTGTAGTACTCATGTTAATAACTCGAGTGGCTCTTCTGGAGGCATTGCTACTTTTTGGAATAGCCACATAATCAAAGGAGATCCGATTTTGGAAGGAACGAATCATACTGCCACTAGATTCACACATATTAGGGACAAATTCATCTAGATTCAACTGAATATTTATGCCCCAAATGGAAAAGGAATGAGAAAATCCTTTTGGTTGGACCTGGCTGCCTTTAGGATGATTTTTGACAGTGAGGCTTGGGTTATTATGGGTGATTTCAATACACCCTTAATGAACAAAGAAAAGTTTGGAGGATCCCAGATCAATGTGGAGAGCAAAGAGGATCTTCAGAACTTCATTAACAATCAGGGGCCGATAGATCTAGATTTACATGGTGCTTCCTTTACTTGGTCTAATCGTAGAAAGGGGATGGATCTCATACAAGTCAGATTAGATAGATCTTTAATTTCCAATCATTGATTTTTTGATTATTACTGCTCTCTTAAATCTCTCTCAAGGATTGGTTCTGATCATTTCCCAATCAGTTTTATTGTGGATCCTATAAAAAAGAAAAAAAATATCCCTTTCAAATTTGAAAAAATGTGGATCTCCCATCCTGCTCTTAAAGAGGATATTAGGAAATGGTGGAATATAAGTATTCCTGGTACTGCTATGTTTAGAATAGTTAAAAAACTAAGGGAAGTGAAATGTAATCTGAAAAATGGAAAAAGGAGTCCTTTGGGAACATATTTAGGATCAAGTCTGACCTCCAGACAGAATTGGGTGATATTCAATATAAAATCTAGAAGGAGATATATTTAAATGATACTAAGGAAAAAGAGAATGAGATCATCACTAAGATGCATGATATAATCGGTAAGGAGGAGGAGTTCTGGAGGCAAATATCTAGAGCTCTATGGTTATCTGTAGGTGACAAAAATACTAGATACTTTCATCTACCAGCTTCAAAACATAGAGCTATCAACAAAATATCTCAAATTGAAGTGAATGGAATTGGGTATGAGGAGGAGGAGGATATTAGAAAGCATGCTTTCTCTTTCTTCAAACATCTTCTTCGGCGAATGATGAAATTAACCAAATTGATCAGGATCAGTTAGTTGAAGCTATACCAAAAATTGTCAATCAGGAAAATAACTCTCTGTTGTCTGCTATCCCCACCAATGAGGAAGTCAAGCATGTTGTTTTCTCCTTTGATGGGAGTAAAGCTCTAGGTCTGGATGGTTTCCCTTTATTTTTCTTTCAGTGGGTTTGGGAGGTAGTTGGAGATGATGTGGTGAATGTTGTTAAAGAATTTTTTGGATCTAGAAGTCTCCTAAAAGAATTAAATGCCACATTTTTGGTCCTTGTCCCCAAGAAACCTGGAGATGATAATTTTGAGGCTTTCAAAACCATAAATCTTTGCAATTCTATATATAAAATCATCCCTAAGGTTTTAACCTCAAGATTTTTAACCTTTTTTCCATTTTTGATTTCTCCTCAATAGAATGGCTTTGTCCCTGGCAGAGAAATCCTAGACTCTATTGTAACAATGCATGAGAATATTCATTCCTTAGTTGAATCAAAGACTAAAGGCTTTTTATTTAAGCTTGCTATTTCAAAAGCCTATGACAGAGTGGACTAGATTTTCTTATTCAAAATTTTAAAGGCTTTTGGATTTTGTAACAGGGTTCTCCAAATGGTGGAATAGCTTGTGTCTACTGCTTCCATATCAGTTATGGTTAATGGATCCCCTACCTCCTTTTCCCAAAGTACCAGAAGTCTAATACAGGGTGATCCTATCTCTCCTATTCTATTCACTATTATGGTTGAAAGTCTTGGCAGAAATCTAAAAAAGTTGGTTGACTATAGATCTCTTCTTGGTCTCAAACCTTCCTTTGGTAACATGGTTTGTTCCCATCAACAATTCGTTGATGATACTATGCTTATGGGTAAAGCTTCAGTCTCTGAAGGAAAAACTTTAAAATAGTTGCTTGATAAGTATGGGAGAGCTTTAGGACAATTGATCAACAATCAAAAAAGTTCTTTGTTCTTCTTCAACACGCCGGTTCACAGACAGACTAAAATTGCCAGAATACTTGGCTGCAGGGTGGACTCCTTACCTACCACCTATTCTGGTTTACCCTTAAGCCTTAAACCTCCTGAATCTTTTTTGCTTTCATTGGTTGATACATTCAGCAAGAAGCTTGTTGGATGGAAAGGAGCTCTGTTAAGTCAAGCGGGAAAACTTTAACTCCTCAAAGCCTCGCTCCAAAATCTACCGATCTATGCCCTGAGCCTTTTCAAGATTCCTGCTAAATTTTTTGATGCCATAGAAAAGATTCAAAAAATATTTCTACGGTCAAGTGTTGAAGAAAAAAAAAGACTTCCTTTAATTGGTTTGAATCTGGTTTGTAGACCAAAAGAAGTCAGAGGATTAGGTCTTAGAAGAATCAGAACGGTTAACAAAATCCTTCTCGCAAAACAAAGTTGGAGAATTTTCTCATCTTCAGGGGGATGGATAGATATCATGGCTAGAAAATATTTAGAAAACAATCATTCCTTTATTATCTTGAAAGATTTCCACCTTCTTCCTAGAAGTTCTACTTGCTGGAATAATCTAATCAATGGTAAAAATATTGTGGACTTAGGAACTGGATGGCAAGTGAGAAGCGGAAACCATACTAGATTTTGGGATGATAGATGGTCTTTTAAGGAGCCCCTTTTAAAAATTAATTCCTTTAATGAATGGGCTGAGAATTGCAAGGCCCGTTTTGATACTTATGTGAAAGACTACAGAGTGAATGGTAAATGGGTGGATCTGGGTCTAGTCAGTCAGACTCTTGCTCCTATTTAGTCTTCTTTGCTAGCTATTAGACTTTGTTTTGACCAGTTGGATGATCGTCTTGTCTTGTTTGACGAAGCCTCAGGCAATTATTTTGTTTCGTCTACTTTTTCTAGGATTACTTCATCTCAGGAATCTCCTTCGTTCTGGTCGAAGGCTTGGTTCAAACATTTGATCCCTAAAATCAACATTTTTTTTCTGGATCCTTCTCCAAAATAGGGTGCTCATGATTGACAACCTTACCAAACGCAGATTTCAAATACCTAATAGAAGTTTTCTTTGTAAGATGGAGGCCGAATCTGTGTGTCATTTGTTCCTTCATTGCTCATTTGTTGTTGCTATTTGGGAAAAAAAATTAGTTTGTGGCATCTTTCTTGGGTTTTTCCTTCGTCCATTGAAGACTTCTTCCTTCAATGGAAAGCCCCAACTAAAAATACTTTGCTCAGGCTCTTATGGGATTTCTCTTTCCCTCATGTTGCTTGGGGTCTTTGGAAAGAATGCAATAATAGAATTTATAAAGATAAAGAAGCTTCTATGGATATAGTCTTTGATAAAATTGTCAAATTCTTGAAGGAAAATGTCAATGTTTTTTCACAGAAGGTTTTCTTTTCTGAGAAAGTGGTGCATTTGTCCTATGACCTTATAGTTGCTAAGGATTGGAATATTAGCCTTGAATTGCCCTGTGCTCGTAAGAAAGCTAAAAAGGACAGAGAGGGTGTTCACTGGTCTTTTCCACCTAATGGATGTGTTAAAGCTAACTTTGATGGTGCGGCTAAGGGTAATCCTAGGGTGGTGGGTTGTGGTGGAGTCATAAGGGATTCCTTTGGAAATTTCCTTGGAGCGATGACCTCTCCTCTTGGTTCCCAAACCAATCATTTGGCAGAGGCTACTGGCACTTATCACATTATAAATTTAGCCCAAAGTCTTAACTTTAAGAATCTTTGGCTCGAAGGTAACTCCAAAAATATAATTGACTGCCTCCGTGGCAAGTCTCCCCCCTCGTGGACAATAAAATCTTGGATCGATGATGCCATCTTGACCTTGGCTAAGTTTGATAAAGTTAAAATATCACATGCTTATAGAGAAGCTAATGTTGTTGCAGATTTTTTTGCTAATGAAGGAGTTAGGAGTAATGATTCGCGCACCTGGCTTAATGTTAGTGATCTAAGTTCTAATGTTTGCGCTTTATTGAATTATGATAAATCACATGGACAAGAGGCGTGTCATCCCTTTAATGAGGATAGGTTGGATCTTTCACATCACAATCATTAGATTGTATGGGACTGAGCTCGAAGGCTTAGTCTGCAAGGAAACATCGCACACTTTGTGGGTTCTTAGATTTGGTGGGGCCAGTTTTAGTAAAGATTTTGTTTGTGTCTACCCCACTGTGTTGGCCAAGATGGGTGGAGAAAAGAAAAGAATCGAGCAGGACAGCTATGAGATGCACACCAAAAATGTTAAGGTTTGGAATAAAGTTAAAAGCAGTGGGTTACTTCCTTTCTTGGAGAAGCTCCATGGTTCCAATCAGGCGGCTACAGACCTTTTTGAGAAAAATTGGAATAATAGAAACCTTACCCTGTTTGGTAGGAATGTGGAGCTCAATGAAAATTTGATTTCCGAAGTGACGGGCTTGTCTACTGATGGAAAGAAGTTCTTCAGGGACAGGGTTTTTTCTGACGATGCTGTTATCAGATTTCCTAAAAAAGAAAAAGAAAGGTTGAATCTTGTGAAAATTGCTAACAGCGACTTTGAAGCTGACACCATAAAAGGCCTTTGGAGAAAGGTCCTATGGATCATCATGGAGTACATTACGGTGGACGAGCGCTTCACCAGGGTCTATGGCTATCACTTTTCTCTACTTAATCACTTCCACTACAAGGTAAGGGTTTCGCTCCCCTATTATCTTTTATGTTCTCTTAGGAAAAGCTTAGATGATCATAAGAAAAACCCTAGAAGATTCCCTATCCTGCATACATGGCTGATTAGGTTGATAGTTGAGCATTATCAAAATTTGCCCGTCCTCACTAATCTGGAAACCCTTCTTGATTTTGAGGAAGACGACACTGAGCTAAGTTGTTTGGAGTATTTTTCCAATTTAAGTCTGGCCAGAACTATCCTTAGCCCGCATGCTGTCCTTTCTAGAAAAAAAAATCCTATCCCTTTTTCTAATAAGGCTCATGTTGAGTTTGAGCCGAGAAACCCCCCTTCAAGACTAGTACTATTGATAAGAACCCCCGGGCTAAATTTTTTTTTTCCTATTCTGAAGATTCCCCTGAATCTGAGGTGTGTGGTGCCAATAATACTGAGTCAAGTGCCGATCCATTGTTGGAAAGATCTGCTAGAGATGGTTCCCCTATTACTCCTAACCCTAAAAAAACATGTTTAAACACTGGAAGGGATCCTACTTTGGATGTTCTGAATTTAGACAAAACTAATGCTGATTCCCATTTCAAATTTTTGGAATGGACTTTCAATGGAATTAATGAGTTAAAGAAAAAAAATTGGGCCCTTCAAAAAAAATTGGAAGAGCTGGGAGCCAAGATTGTTGCGATTGAAAAGAAAGATGTGAATCGAGGAGATCATGGTCTCAGAAAAGAAACTCGGTACCACGCTGACAATAACAAAAAGATTGAAATGGAGGTTGAGAATATTAGGAACACCATCAAAATTGTCGTAGAGAAAAACAACTAAATGGCCAGACATAACGCCATTATAATTAATGCTATGACCGAGAAGTTAGACAGAGCCCAACAGGGGTCTCTAGTGGTGGACCTAGAGGAGACTAATGATGAAAGACATGAAAAGGATGTTGGCATATCAAAGAGAACCAAAGACAATCTGAAGAGAAAGGACCCCCCCACTCTGAAGATGATTCAAATTTTTAAAAAGGGAGTCCATGACATGTAGAATTTTCAGGCAGAGACGGAGTCTGTCCTCAAGACTCTAGGTTAGTTGTGGCCGGTTTTTTGTTGTCTGCTCTACTAGCCTTTTTTGCTTGACCTTTTTGGTCTGTTATGGTTGGCTGTTGTTTGCTCCGTCCTTTTCCTTTCTGGCAGCTAGTTTTTTTTGTTGGACTTTCATTTCCTTCCCTTATTTTTGTAAACTCTGTGGTTTCGGGTCCCTGTAAAACCCGTTTTACCCTTTATCAAAAAAAATATGTGTGAAACTGTTAGCATAGAACTGTTCAGACTATTTGTTTTTGACAAGAAATGTCAAGGGAATACTCTTTTAAGTTTGCAAATATGAATTTTATAATTATTTTAGAATGTATGCACAAATTTTAAACATAAGTAGGCACATATATGTGTATACACATAGACTTCATCTATGTACATTCACATACTTGTGACATACCTTCTTTTGTTTTTCATAATTTTTTTTTAAAGGAAAATGCTTAAGATGATAAGTAGAAAATAGTCAGAATAATGATATGACCGATTGTTGAATTACTCTATGAATCATAAATTAGAATTATGTTTCTTCTTTAGAAGACACTTGTGAAAGAATATTTTAAATAATTGAACAAGACAGTGATACCTTAGTTGACTAGAGCACCTACGGGTAGATGCTGCTAGAGGGTAGATGGCTATTATGAGATGTATAGTAGAAAGTTACCTTCCAAGATAGGTGCCAAAATTGGGTTCAAAGAGTATAGGTTTGCTTTACTATAACCTATTATTTTTTGTTGTTGCAACATATTTATTATGCTTTTCCAAGCAATCTAGTTCATTATTATGTATGAACTTTGTGATTTCACTCTCTACCATTCCTAGCATAGATCATGCATTTTCTTTTCTATCTTGTAGATAGAATTGCATGTTGATGTATGGGAACGCACTAGATTCCACCTTGCAAATTGTTCTCTTGCTAAAATTTTCATGTAGGGTCAGACATTCTTCAAGTCAGAAGAATTTTGGGTAAACGTAAGTTTTATGGTTGGGTAGTAAAGCACTTCAACCATGTTTTTGTCCACCAGTGGAGGAGAGGATCAAAGAAGAACCTTAGTTGTTCACAAGACTAGTTTAGTCTAAGATGTCTCTTGATGTAACACATTCATGTATTTGATATAAAGTGTGTACATTGTATTGACTTTGTGGCTTTGAGAGACAAGTCAAACCTTATATTGTAATTTGACTTTTGAAGTGAATATAGAATCTTTGACTCACTTTAAATGGACATGTGTAGCTATGATTGAATTTAGCCACTAGTTATGTCTTTTTAATTTGGAGTATATTCATGTGTTATTTACAATAATATTAATTAAGTAATAATTTTGAATGGGTTATTACATTTGGTATTAGAGCTTAGTGTTCAACTCTAGGACTTTTGAGTCTACCATAGTTGATTAGGGGTAGCTGACTCTTGACCCAAAATTTGGATGTCCTAAGTATTGACCAAACCTAAATTGAATGCAGGAATGGGAAGGTCAAAGGCACGACGAAGGAAAGGGAAAACTATTAGAAACTCACATAAGAATGATGTAAAGGAAGGAAACATCGAGATGAAGGTTCAATCAAGAATTCCTGGTGACGAAACTCTAGCTCAATCCCTTACATGACTCAAGATAGAGGGTATGTGCAAGATCATCATGGAAAAACCATGCCCTTAAGTGGCAAAATTTTTAAAAACAATCAGAGTTAGGAAACTTGACGTAAAAATTTGAGAAAGTTATCTATATTATTTCAAAAATATGTAAAAATAGAATCTATAGCAAATTGAATTTAGTTTCTAAACTACTAGGTTTATTTATATATATATATATATATTTGGTGAAAAATTAAAATTTCAATGCAATAGTACTTAAATTTCAGGGAAAAAATAAGAAGTAGGTGCCTGTTTGACCACCCTAACCACAATAAAATGATAATTATTTTTTATAATATTTTAGACATAAGTAGAGGACTCATGTCCCAATGTGATGCATATTTTTTTATAATTTTTTTTTAAGTAAATAATCAATTATGATTTTTTTATTATAACTTTTAAAAAATATAAAAACTTGTATGCCTAACGACCTTAACTTGGTCAAAACTTCATGAAATTCAATTTTTTATTTTTTAATCTTATAATATACAAAGCATAGAATGCGATGCATGTTTCAGATTCAAAAAATGTGATACCATTTGAAAGCGATAAATGTTTTTCAATCAGCCTATCAATTAGGACTTTAGTCATAATTCAAGTAGAAAATGAATAATATTTTTTTATTAAATTCAAAGTAAAGCATAATTTATATTGGTGAAAAACTGAGAATATCCTTTAAAAACCCTTTTTATTTCATTAATTTTGGGTACAAAAAAAATTGTCAGCCACAGACCCTACACATACCCATCATATCACCACTTTTTGGCCCATCATGATCTTGCACATACCCTAGAGAGATGCTTGAAGATTGAGAAGAGGTGAACACCTAAGATCAAAAAGCCTTCTATAATCTGGGGCTGGCCTGTAGGGTGTGGACCCAATGCACCCTTGTTGACTAAAGAGGAAAAGTAGAGCATGCACGCTCAACCATCCTCTTTTATTAAGCTTGAAGTAAACTCAGATCATGATCTAGAGGAATGTCCTCTTTCTGGTACTGAGAAATCAAAATGATGTTACAAGAAGCTTATTATAAATATAGGTCTATTGACTCGCCTTAAATATAAATAAAATTAGATAATATTTTTTTGGTGTTTTCAAAGAGAGACTCTAAAATGTGTGTATTATGCATGAATGTGTATTTCTTCTATATGGAGGGATGTATGAATATGAAAATTATGTGATGTAGCATAAGAACATTCTTATTCATAGAACCTTGTGTTGAGATGCGATAAATTTAATTGTATTGCAGGATAAATGTGAGATGCCATGGTGACATCTCATCCCTTCGCTCAAAATTTTCTTTTCTATAAAATAAATTTATCCTTGTCATTTTGACATCTACACTCTATCTACATCAACATCTTTTATGCCAATGTCATGTTGCTAGAATTATGAGAAACCACATTCAAATCTTCAACAAGTCAACATACTACATTCAATCTTTTGAGGTTTGCATTGCATTTGGTTTGATTTAAATTATTCTTTATGCACATTTCTATTTCTATCCATTTAGCATGTATACACTAACAGTTATTTTTTAGGTAGTGTAGATGATAGGAAAAGTACATGGGTGATTCGAAAATAGTGGTTTACAATTTTTGGCCAAACTGGACACTGAAATAATTTTTTTTAACTAAATCTTCACTTTCGGGCACTTATAGTGGCTAAACCATGAGGAATTTGAAGATGATGCAAACTAGAGTTTTGTGACATTTTTTCTGTAGATTCAAAATATATTTTTTCAAAAATTTTGGAATCAAATTGCACTTCTTTTTCCATCTCCCTCAAAAACTAGTTTTTTTTAGAAAACAACATTTTTAAAAAGTGACGCTCACCATATAATGCATAACTTTCTTTCTATGAAGGATAAAATTCTAATTCTTTCAAATTGGATTTGTAACTGCGATATCTAGTGCTTCCACTTTGTTAGATATGTTTTCATTGAATATTTTTTCTTTCATCAAGTTTCAAAGTCAAACCAATTACAATTCAGACATAGCACGACTGTATAACATGTAACATTTTTTGTATGTATCAAAATTCCTTTTTTTCTTGTTCGATCAAGGACTTCAATATCTGGTGCACTCATACTTTTCAAAAAAAAATTTGATAATATACTATTTTTCCACATGTGCAGAACAAAGAGCTTGATTTTTGGTGAAAAACCTACATTCACAAGAAATAAAAAATAAATATAATAATTAAATTAAATTTATTTAAAATTATACTTTTTGGGAAGCTTATAATAAGGACTACATACTTACAAAAAATAAATTTTAAATGAATTCATTTGATCCACCAAAAGGTAAATCAAAAGTGGTCTTTTATCAACATTTTGATAGGTGTAAAGTTGACTTCATTATAGGTATGGTTTAAAACTAGCCTGGTTCTATCCAAGGGGGTTTGATCTAAGGTATTTTAATCAAACCCTCTTAAATTGGAATGCTTTAAATGGAACTTTTTAAGGCTTAAATCATTATATTTTTTAAAAATATGTGATTTCAGCAAAAATTAGAATCTCCCAAAAATTGTAAACTAGCTTTGTGGGATCACCCACATTAGGACATATATTTCATGTTGGATCTAGAGTTGTCTCATGGGCATCAAATAAGAAACCTATAGTGATATTTTCTTCAGTTAAAGCAAAAATTGTAGCAGTTGTGGTAACACAAAATGTATCCCTCTAAATTTTTGTGCATGTTTGGGTGCTCCCTGTTAAAATGATCTTAATGTGGCCTTGATTTAGTGTTGTAATGCGTTTAACACATTCACATTAGGTCTTGGGACCTTGTAAAATAAATGGACTTAATGGTTCCTTATTTGGAGTGTTGTGAAGTGTTGTACCACACTTTCACACTAATCTAGGTTTTTCATCATTAATTGGGCTTCTTTATGCTTTAATTGGTCTTATTTTTCATCCACAGGCCTTAATTAATGCATCTTTCTAAGGATAATCCTGATCTAAACTAACATCCAATCATAATTCATGTATTTTTAGATTGTGTGGCCTAGATTTAGTGATTTGGGACTCATACACCACCTTGGGCATATGAGTCCCACCTAAGTTTTAGGGCCCCAATCTAGATTTCATATGAATCTAGGAATTTCTTTAAAAATGTGTCCCATAGCTTGTCATATTGGGACTCATACGTCACTTTTGGTGTATGAGTCCCATGTGGCTTAAAATTAAATTAAATTCAAATTCTTGGTAGAATTTTATTCTCCTAGATCTAATGTTGGCTTGCAATGTTGTAATTTCAAGAAATTTTGCATAAACAAGTATAAATATAAGGTTATTTCACTCATTTTCACCTAAGAATTTCATGAGAGCACTCGTAATAGAAAATTGGGATTTACAAGAGAATTCAAGAGTTTACAAGAGTATGCAAGAGTTTACAAGAGCATTCAGGAGTTGATTATCAAGTGCTTTGGAACATTATACAAGTACCAAGCATCATGTCAAAGTCATCATGCATAATGTTTGTTTTTGAGGTAAAATTTTTGATGTATAGTTTTATGATTCAAGAAAGTGTTCAATTCAAGATCTATCACATTCAAGAAAGATTCAAGATCTACATACATTGGATCCATTTCATACATGCTTGTAACACTTTGTTCCTAGGGTTTGGTGAGTTGCAACATATTATTTTGTTCATTCATCATCCTTCCTTTCCATTTGATTTTTTTACAAGGTTTGATTACCAAAATGAGGTTTGACCAAGACAAACCCCTTTCTACTAACAAAAAAACATTTTTCCCTCTCTTTAGTTTGTGACTTGTAGATCTAGGTTGAAGACATATTAAAGAGAAAGATTGGAGAAAAGTTGTCAAGTGTTCAAAGTTTTCCAAGTTGTCACCTTATTTAGGAGATCATTGGAAGACATCTACAGAGTAGAATTTGGAAATTCAAATCTGAAAAATGGGTTGAAAAGATTGACCAGAGGTTAAAGAGTAGATTCAGATCCTGATCCTTCAAAAAATCCAAGCAGGACTGATACACCACTTTTGGCATATGAGTCCTAGTACAATGAAATTTCCATATTTTAAGTGTTTTAGACTTATCTCTGTCAGATTCCTATTCCTGCCTAGAAACCCTAATCTATGACTAAATCACCCAGACTAGCATATGAGTCCTAGTTTGCATTAAATTCAATGTTTTCAACATTTCAAGTCTTCATTCAAGCTCTTACAGGTTTTCAGGTGCACACCTTCGATCTCTTAGTTTTACATTTTTTTTGCATTCATTTCTAGGTCATTTGGTAAATTCTTGCATATCATTAGGTTTAATCATTAAATCTTTCATATTACTAGTCTTTCCAATCCTTTGCTTGGTGGTGAACCTCTCCTTAGTTATTAGTCATACCTTACGACACCCTATTGCAGATCTCTTTCCTTCATTACATCCTTGGATTGAGATCTCTAGGGTTTCCTTGAGTGAAACTAAGTGGAATAGGTCCTAACCCTAGCGTTTCATCTCTCATAAAGATATAGCACCCTATTCCCATTCTTTTAGTCGCAACTGTTGTAACTTGTCCAACAATATATATGTGTTGAGTTTTATCAATTTTTTGCATGATCAAGATGAATTTATACCAATCCTTTGTGATAATAATTCAGCCATTGCATTATCCAAGAATCATGTCTTTCACAAGAGGATCAAGCACATTGATATGAGGTACCACTTCATCAGGGAATTGGTCAACAATGGAGAAATCTGTCTTGAGTTTTGTAGAACCGAAAATCAATTGGAAGATATTGTTACCAAGACATGACCAAAGGATAAATTTGAATATTTAAGACAAAATTTAGGGATTTTTGATGGTCAAAATTAAGAGGGAGTGTTGGAAAGAAATTTCTAATTTCTCTCACAATTTTTGAAGTTTCTATTGGAATCTACCAAACCAAAGTAATATGTTGTTTCAATCATTTTCATCTTGGTTTGTATGCCTAAATAGAAGTTTCCTTTGACTGTCATTGTAGACTGTTCCAATGTATCTATTTAAACATGTATGTTGTAACCTTTTTGTGCATTCATCAAATTAATAAATATGATTTATTTTGAGCTGAAGCATTTCTAGTTTTTGTTTATTTTTCTTTGCTATATTTATCATCCATGATACCAAATAACTTCCTTCATATTTATTCTTGGGGTTGATTTGTTTGTGCTGGCCCTACCTATTATCCTAGAGAATGTTGTATCCCTGACCACCAATCCTTAATCCCTTGAAAATTCTTGCACTTTATTTTATCTACTCCCATTGAATTCTATGCATGACTAAGTGCACAACTAATGACTCAATAAGACTCTAAAACTACCTAATAACATTTTTTCTGCATACAAACAATTGTTATCCTAAATACATGGATTCACATATACTACTAACAATGGAAAAAAAGGTACCAATGTAGTGATCAATATGATGGTTAAAATTTTTATTCCCTATGGTCATCACACTATCTCTTAACTATCATTCAATATAATTTTGTGGGATATTCTCTAGTATAAATGCCAAAATATCATTGGCTATTGTCATAAGAGGTTAGAATATTATGTATTCTAACAAATATTGTAATGCCTTGAGTATAATTGTTATTTCTATATGAGCTCTTCAAAAAATTACTCCAAGAACATTTTTTGGTAGTTCATCTTGTGATCTTTGATTGATATTTTTCATCAATCCATGGGAAAATATCTTTGTAATATTTTATATATATGAATATTATAATTTAGAAAAAAAATAGGGAAATAAAGAAATTGCAAAGTTGATTGTACTCATGAAAATTGGGATGCTCATTCATAGGCCTATCTACCTCTTATCAAAAGAGATCCTTCTCAATGATTATGGTTGCATACTAGTAACCATTGTTCTACTTCTCCTCCAACTTTTGTTGATAGGACTACTCACTAGCCAAACTCTCGCAAGTTCCCTTAGTTGGCTCTTCCTATTTTTCCTATTTGAGTTGCTATTCAAGATAAGCAAGATGATAATATTAAAGATGGTAATGATAATTGAGAACCTCTTGTGGACACTTTTGACCCCACTAATGTATGGGGCAAATCAGATAATGAAATTCACTTCCACCTCTCTCTACTCTTGCTCTCTTTACTTAGGGTCTTTTTTTAATTATGTTTCTATTTTCAATTATAAGTTGTAATCCACCCAAAAAAATCTGAATATTCATAACATTGTATTTAAATTAGTAATATAAATGCTATTTATTAAAAAATAAAAAATATTGAAGATAAAATATTTAGTCTATTTCTTAGAAAAAAATACTTATATAAAAACACTAATTATTTAATAAAATAAAATTAAAATTAAAAAAATTATAGAATATACATGAAATTCTAATTTTAATGTTTGGTCCACATAAAACGAGTCCCTTATTAAAATAAAAGCACCTTTGAAGACCGCGAAAGCCCTTTTGCTTCGTCTTGAATTGCGGCAACTTCAACACGTCATAGTTTAACTTTGAATATCACTACTCAGCGAATTTCAATATTGACCTAATAATACGCTTGTACATTCATCCATCGCAATTCTCGATCTTCGCTCTGAATCACCGTCTCGCTGCATCTTCAACGCTTTTACTTTGAATATCACCCTTCCTAAGTGAATTTCAATTTTGACCTATTCATACGCTTCCGCTCCGTCGTATGTCTCTCTCTATATATGATTTACTTTCTTTATCCATAGCCATTCCCGATCTTTGCTCTGTATCACTTAAGATATTCACCCAGCTTTTCTTCTTTATTAGTAAACCTAACACATTTCTTTACATTAGACAGGGTTTGGCAGTTAGTATGGCGAGATCAATGCTTCTGAGAATTATGATAGTGTTGCTTGTGCTCAACGTTATGTTTTCTCTAGCTGTCTCTGCTCGATCTATCCCGAAGGAAAGAATGAATACAAATGCAGGCATGACCAACAATGAACCAATTGATAATCTGCTTGAAATTGCTGAGATGTTAGCATCGTGTCCTAACTGTTCAGGCAACATTCCAGATCCTAATTGCTGCAAAAGATAAAACCAGGCTGCATGGAGCTATTGTGAATCCAACTACCAAATTATGATTTTCCGCCATGGAAACTCCAGACACTTTTACATATTTTTTTATCTTTTCTGATCCGCAGTGACGAAGAAATATAATCAATTTCCTTCCAATAGTCACTGACACATTTCAAAAGAAAGAACGCTTTCATCCATCTGGATTGCGTAATATTTAATTATTTTCTCTGTCATCAAGAATATGCATATTCAGTTTAATCAAATCTTAAATCTCAAATCTGCTACAATATGAATTTTAACAGACATTTACTAAAAAAGTTTCGATATATAATATAAGGGTTATGAATTAATAAGATCTCAGCTAAGCTTTAATACAATCTATAGGGGAGAGGGGTCCATAGTGGAGCATGGTCCAATAGTGGGGATATAAGTAGTCTTCAGTGGGCATCATAGTGGAGCACCATAATATTCAATTGCAAAACATTTTTTATCCATAAAATACACAAACTGACAAATCATGTGATGCCACATCAGTGCACCAATAAAACATGACTTAGTGCACCACTATCGGTCTCACTTTATTTTTTACCCTTTTTTGATACCTCAACAAAAAGCATGTTGATGTGGTATCATATTTGATGATGTAACCCTAAAACGAAATATAGAAGCACACAAATTGCCAAATAAACTGCTATACAAAATTGGGAGTGATTTGAAATTTTCACATAAGATTTTTAGGAATGCAAAGTTAGGGTGCTCCACTATGGGCCCCTCTCCCCTATTATTCATTTAAAATAAAAGAAAATTCTTTATGTATAATGTTAAATTCAAAATTATGGAAAACTATAAGAACTATAATGATGAAATAGAACATTCAAAATTTCATTCCTTTCAAAGATTGTAATAACCCACTTAGCACACATAGTTAATATGTGACATGACCACCACAATCATGAGGTAGACTATGCAAATTTTAGGCAATCATGTAAAAACTTTTTCTTGAAAATAGTGTTAATATTGAATCTTATATTGTGCTATTTTTGGCTCCCTCTAGAGAGTTTTGGTGATCTTCCAATAACTTGTTTGGAGTGTTGGATGGGTCCCATTGAATCCTTTTAACAAGCATTGTTCTGTTATGTCATGTTTCTTTTTTATAAAAAAAATTAGTGTTGAAATGTCTTGATTTAAATAAATTTAGTCTCTGTATGTTTTGATTGAAGCTTCAAATACTTAAATGGCAACAAGGTTGTAATATGTTCAAGATCTCTATTGTGGTCCCCTCTACATTTCATATTCCTATAATGATGATTATCTATGGATAATAGTTTAAGTGAGACCTTTCCTTTTTTATTCATGATTAGTTATCAACTACTAGAAATATAATGGTCAACTTAGGTACATATATTTACTTTCCATTTTTTCATTAGGTTCCACATTGAAATTGATGTGGTGCTATTTTTCTCTTTATAAAGAATTAACATTTTTGTTTTTGTTAAGATTTTGAGTCTATTGTCAGATTATCATGACTCGTTAGTGGTAAACTATACAAATATTATTGACCAATATTTCCCTATTCTTCTTTGTATATCACAATGTTCTTTTTTTAAAATATATCTTTTGAGAGCTAATGTCTCAAAAAGTTGTTGAGGGTTATGCTTGTATGGATTCAAAGTACATATGTAATTCAATGTAAAGTTCAAGAACTTATCTTTGGGACTATAATTTCATTTCATATAATTATTTTTCTATATAATTTATTGTTATTTTTTAATGA
This sequence comes from Sequoia sempervirens, assembly GCA_007258455.2. Lineage (NCBI taxonomy): Eukaryota > Viridiplantae > Streptophyta > Pinopsida > Cupressales > Cupressaceae > Sequoia > Sequoia sempervirens. The sequence continues at coordinate 10,587,190 of VDFB02338372.1, forward strand.
AATTATTTAGGTATTACATTGTAATGAACTAGCAAGCTATGTTCTTAGTGAGAAATCTTTGTGATGCTATAGTTCTTAGGATATGGTTTGAATAAAATCTACTCATTTTATATTCCTCTATTCATATGATTTAGAAACATGACAATATTTTATGCTTTAGGACTTTCATCCATGTCCATTTTTCATGGATAATTCTTTTCATTGTCATTTTATAATTTTATTTTATTGAGATAGTATAGTAATTTTCATTGTATCTCTCATTTGTGAAATATTTTTTTATTTTTATTGATAAAATTTGATACCTATCAACTCATGATTACTCCAATGATTACTCCAATAGAGACTATATATTGGTTAGGAATATCTAGTTATTATCTTGTGTATTAAACTATTCATAATTTTTTAAGGTGATACAAACACACATGAACACACATAACATTAATGATTATAATTTTTTTAAGTGTTATTTAAATTTTTAATGGACCCAAGGTCTACAAAAAAAATTTAGGTATTTTTATTCATCCTATCATGTTTATAATAAGTCAATCCAAGAAGAAAGGTATTGCTACCACAATTTGGAGAAGGTTATAAAGTTTGATTTGTTAGTTTTCATTGTACAAAAGTATATTGAAACATAGGTGTTTGGATTTAAAACTATCAGTACATGGTAGATCAATTAGAAAAGTAATTATGGTGGATCTAAATTAGTAGAATTTAAACATCACTAGGTGCATGCTTTCAACCCCTTTTTCAAAGATAAGTAAATAACTTTTTAGGTCAATTATTACTTGTAAATATAATATCTGAATGATAATAAATGCATTATGAGTCAAAATATATAACTTATTTTTCAATTTCATTCATAGCTTGTCTAGTTATAATTAGTAAATAATAATACTAAATCTATCGTATAAGATTCAAGGGATTAAAGGATGGAAGACCTTTTTTTATCTATAGTTGGCTACTCACTTAGAGATTAGATAAAATATTTGAGTATAACTTTTTGTAGGCATACTGTATTTTATTTTCTTGTTTACTTTTTATGTTTTTAAATCTTTTGTGCACCTTAGTGTTTAGTGTTTTGTTACATATTTAATTTCCCTTTTTAAAATTTTATAGGGATTAGTGGATTGATGGAGTTTTTCTTTCCACCTCGTGACTTGTAGGTAGAAGGAACATCTTCATGATTAACAAATAAATAGTTTTATATCACTAATAATTGTTTCATATAGATAAATTTTTGAGTAAGATTATGTTTGGTTAATGTGTGTATATAGTTGAACATTAGTTGATAATATAACTAATGTTATAAGTACAAGGAATCAATAAGAAAATGGTCATTATAAGTGACAAATGATGCATTGTGTTCATACTAGACATGAGTTAAACAATTAGACATATTGAGTGGTGAATATTGTCTAGTTGTCTCTAGTAACATGATGAAAAAGTAATGTATCTTTAGACGATAAAGGTGGTGGAATAAATCATTGGGTGTATAGTACTTGTAATTTTTGGATCTTTAAATTTTCACTTTAAATCAAAGGATAATTTTTAATGTCTATTTTGAGATCCAAAAGTGTTTTATTTAATACCTATTAGTATATTAGATTCATGTCAATTTGATTAATTTGTTAGTTGAAAAAATATAATATTCAAAATTGAAAATAATTTTACCAATTTTTATAAGAATAATCAACATTATAAAAACTATTTTATATGTATAACTTTTAATAAATAATATTATTTTAGTTGCATGGATTATTTTTCCCGGGCTTGATTCTAAAAGTGTTTGATTCTAAAAGTGTATGCTCACAAAATTTATATACAAATATAGCGTGGAACTTGTAACGTCATCTAGCTTAAATCATATTTTTGTTATGCTTTGTTGGATGTTCATAATTTATTCCGAACCTTTCAACTTCACCAGTAAACCAAGGGCCAATTTTGACAGTGTATAGTGTATTTAAGTTTAACTTAGGGTAATTACTCCGGATGGTTTTTCTCGTAGACTAGTTTTCTCACCCATTTTATGTTTTCATGACTTTAAAAACCTATACCATTATGCATTTTATGCATCTCATATTTTTCCCTCTCTTTGGTGAAATAGCCTAGTTTGCAAAAAACTATTGTGAGATTATGCAAGAAATGGCTTGCCTTTTCTTTTCTCTTTTTTTTTTAAAAATTAACCGGGGGATGGCACACGTCAACTGATGCCTAGATAAAGATTTAGATGAATTTTATTTCTTTTAATCTTCTCTTGCGATTTCCACTATGACAAAAAATTCTGAGTTTTTTAATTATGCAGTGAATTTTTGTAACAGTGCATTTTCTACATTAAGCCCTTCACCATTAATTTTTTGTTTTACCGTTAAAGAGAATCTAAAATGGGAGAGCTACACATGAAGGAGCACACTAAATGACAGTTATTATTCACTTTTACAAATGGTCTGAGATAATTGCTTATTCATATTCAAATGATTTTAAAGTTTTGAGTTTTATTTAAATATTTAATCTAATTAACTAGAATTGAATTAATATTATCACAACATAATCTAAATCATAGGTTTCGCCAAGTTTCATCTGTGAAATTTGAAATTCAGCAAACATCAAAGAAGTCTTGGAAATTCATTCTGGTTCACCCTATTATTTGTATGGATAAGGGCTGATCTCTTTTATAAAATATATTTTGAAATGATGTTTCGTTTTAACTATTCAGTTGGGCGAGACCTGAATGGATTCGTTTGTTTGAAGAAGGGGAGCTGCAAATGAGGACATAGCAATTTCAATTCTCGATCCTCTCTAACCCGGCATATGGTAAATTCACCGTCAGCAATTCACTGACGGAAAATTCACAGTCAACAATTCATTGTGGGAAAATTCACAGTTATGACAAATTCACCACAAGTAAAATTCACCACCAGCAATTCACCGCTGCAAAAAAATAATCGCATTTCATGTCATTAAATGTGATTTTTTTTTGAGGCGGTGAATTGATGGTGGTGAATTTTACTTGTTGTGAATTTGTTATGATGGTGAATTTTCCCCCAGTGAATTGTTGATGGTGAATTTTCCATCGATAGATTGATAGAATGAATTTTCTTAGAGCCCTCCCACCCATGACTAAGTTGTTCACCCATTCCAATACGAGCTGGGTGAGAGGTAAAGAAATACTATTTTCTATGGATCAAAAGATCAGTGCCGTCTCTCGCGCTTGTTCGTCATCCCCTCCTCCACCATTAACTTTCTAGGGTTTCCTTTTCGGTATACACTCAAGAATCTAATGAAATGCTCCTAGGAGCGAGCTCTATATACAGTCCCTCCTCCAGCATTTTTGTCAATCTACGGTCTGATCTAGCTGCTCAGGCTTCTTTCGACTCACCACCATCCCCTCTAATATTTCGATGGCTCCATATATCCTTTGATTTCTAATGTCAAAGTCAAGATGGAAGAGATTAGATATGGTTGGATGAGTACGTGTGGCTATAGCTTCCACATTACCACGAATAGCTTATGGAGAGGTCTTTCGGGAGGGTGTGATCAGCATAGAAGATGGGGTGGGGTCTATATTGTATTTGCAAGTATGTTTCTGGAATCAACAATGTAACTTTTATATCACATAGAGGTATTCTATCACATAGTTGCAAATAGTATTGTTTTATTTGTATGAATTTATTTTTTACAGTTTTTTAAATAATTAAATTTATATAAGATAAATTTCTTTACATTTAAAAAATAATCTCTTTGCTAAATTTCATTCTAATTTTATTATTCTCAATCATGAACACAAACTTAACCTGAACCTATTCTATAAGTTTTAATCTTAAAAACAGGAGCTGTGAAAAGTAGCAGTGAACACTGGAAGAGAATAATTTATATTGCTCTTTTACCAGTGCAAATTATACAAGATAAATGTTAAATTAAAAGCATCTCTCAGCTTTTTTAAAAGAAGAAAATGATTTTTTTTTCGACTGGCATATCAGTGTTACAGTACATATGAGCCTGAACGTTGGGTTTCCCATACGGTGCCCAGTTCTATTGTTTGCAGCAGTTAGAATTTGGAATATAGGTTGCGCAGTTGGTACATGATGGTAACCTCTCCACAACTCGGAACAGATAACTAGTTGCTTTGTTGTAGCTAATATCTGCATTTGTATTTACATTAGTCTTAAGGTTGTATCGAGCAGAAACTTGCAGGGAAAATATAACGGCTAGAAGAAGCAGCACTGTCACGGTTCTCATAAACATTGATCTGGTCATATTTGCTGCTGGAGAGCATCCTTAGAAAATGAAGTTGTTCACGTTGAATAAATCGGCACAAGGAAAAGCTGGATGGATGGGATAAGGTGAAATGTGACGTATTTTGGAGAGATCGAATGAAGATGGAAAATATTTCATATGGAAAGTGGGAAGTCACGGATAGACAACGATCCGAATTGTTGACTATTGTAATTCGTAAAAGGACCCATTCAAAAGTTTGAACTCACACAATGGCATGTTAGACACTCAACAAGCAAGTCAAAAGGATTTATATTGTATGTATAAAATCTTGTTGAAATGGTCATAAACTTTAAAAGGTAAGAAGTTACCTAATTGATAAATATGTTGCAAGTCAAAAGGATTTTCTTGGTATATTATTAGGGTATTAAGGTGTATACCTTTTATTTAAATATCATTTAATTTAATGATTAAATAGTCGATAGCAATCGTATACATCATTCAAATCGAAAGGTGGTAAATATTTGTTCTATTTTTATTGGTCAAACTATAATTTTGATTGTTAAACTAGATTATGTTTAAAAATAGTCAAGGACAAATGTGTGGACTGAATTTTTGGTTTACCTTTGATTTGTTATTTTGTATAAATCTATGCTATTTTCTTCTTTAAGACGATGTTATGTGTTGAAAAGTACATGTTTTATTTAGCTCATTTACATAGGATCTATGTGGAAATAGACCTGTCTCAATATTTAAATGAAACTATGCTATGCACATCTGTAACATGCACCATGTTGCCATCTTCTATATATTAGTAAACTTTAAATACATGTTTTAGCTATCAGTCTTCTAAATATAAAATCAAAGATTGTTCTCTCATCACTTACAAACCTAAACTAGCCTTCAAGCTAGTGAATGAACTATTTGGGTATGTAGAAACATTTTGATTAATGTTGGAAGCCAAAAGGTGGTTATAATGGGCCTAATAAAAGCCCTAAATTCAACAACGTTGAGAGTTGTAATAACTTGTCTTCTAGTTTCTCAACTATAATAGCTCATTTTAATCATAACACTACTAAAAAACAAAAGTAAATATTGTTTCTGCAATCAAAGCCCTCCTACTCTCCCAATGAACCTTGTAAAGAATTTGCTAGGCCATGTTATTTTAGAACTCCATTCTTTGTGAGTTCTTTATTCCATGCAAAGTTGATGGTTCAAATTACTTCTATGCTAAAGGACATTAGGCACACACATAGACCTCTTGATGAGGTTGAAGAAGGTAATTTATTCATAGAAATAACATGTGTAATTTGAGAGTTCTCTCCTAAAATTTATAGTTGGTTTATGTAAAATAGTTTCTTTGCATTGTAGTGGTTGGGCTCTGAGGAAATTTCACTACAGTTGTTCTTCATGAATACAAGCCTCGAAATAGGTTATTTGCAATACAATGGTTGGTGTCCTAGGAAATGTCATGACAATTGATCTTCATTAAATACATTACTCACTCATTAGACATCCATATTGGCACACCTCTTATTTTTTTGAAATCTTATGACATTAACTACTTGGTAGAATAATAACAACAGTCATACGACTTATGTATGTTAAGTATGTTTGTGTTAGCATATTACATTGCTTGCAGTTATACAATTCTCCCTATGGTTACTAGCATAGTTACAGTTGGAGTAATTGTATCCATTGAAAATGATTCACCTACATTCAATAGATAATCAACTATTTGCCATCTTCATATGTTATCAAGAAGGTGATGATAAATTTTTTTCTTAGTGTTTGATATAAATTAGCTGCTCTAGAAAAATTCACAGTCAGTAATTCACTGATAGAAAATTCACCCTCAAATTAGTTGGCTCTAGAAAAATTCACAGTCAGCAATTCACCAACAGAAAATTCACCCTCAAAAATTCATTGTGGGAAAATTCACTACCATGACAAATTGACCTCAAGGAAAATTCACCACTTCATTGCCAATAATTCACTACAGGAAAATTCACCACCATGGAAAATTTATCGTATTCAAATTTTGTGATTAATTTTCCATGGTGGTGAATTGCTACTAGTCAATTTACTTGGGGTGAATTTGTCATGTCAGTGAATTTTTCCATGGTGAATTGTTGACATAGGATGTCAAATTAGCTATGTGCAGGGAAAGGAAGCATGCCATTGAAATTTGTAGTGAACACATGAGGTACAGAGGTGTTGAGGGACTTAAGCTCCAACTAAGGGCATGTTCAAGCCAAGGGTGAGAAGGAATTTGATTGATTTTTTGTGCGAGAAATTTGAATGAATTTTAAGAGGATTTTATACATCTCACTTGGCCTTTGTTATGTCAACCAAAATGGTAATGCTAACATTGCACTTACTACTATTTTTAATTCTCAATGGTTAGAACATTTATGGATGGTGCTCTTAATGATGGTCACATGTATTGGTTCAGTTTTAACTTTGGTTGCATTCAATTTTCCTTTTTAAAGAAAACACCATACTTCTATTTTATAAAGACCTAGGTCATCAAGATTGCTTAAAAAGATGATCATTCTATTTTATAAAGAACCAGGTCACATGTTACAATCTCTATGGAAAAATTGAAGAATGAAACTTATACTATTGCTCTAGTTACACTATACTAAAAATTAAGATAAAATAATTTGAACAACAAATGAAAGAAATAATAAATTGTAATTGTATTCAACTATATTTTATTGAACTGTATATGTAAATCTATTACAAATAACCACTATTTAAAAGAGATTACAAAACAACAACTAGGCTAAGGATAGAAACAAGATAAAGGAAATAAAAACAAAGCTAAGGATAAGATGCCATAGGCATCAAAAAACTCAAAAAACAAAGCTAAAACAAGGATACTGTCACAATATGCAAACTGCAAGTTTAGTATGCTTTAAAACTTTTTTTAAAAAGTTAAAACTAAGACTAAAGAAAAAAGTTGTTGAACCCAATTGATGTTGATTCATTCATATTTCTTTAAACTATACTCAAGATCTTTACAAAAGATCAAAGATTTGTTGGTTTCATTGAGCACCCATAGTTATTATAGGGTTTGAGTGTAAAATTTTTTGTGAGTGAGGCAGTTTTCTTTTAAAACAAATGTGAGGAGAATGGTTATTTTCACTTTGTAATTTTTTTTAAGGATAGATATTTGATTCTTTATGAATCATGTGATAATGTCATACAAATTTTTGGAAGTTTTTGGGAATACAATGAAGATTGCAATTTGACTCAAATATATTCTTTCTTTATATATCATAACTTTAGAGTTTTCCTTCCTAGCTGTGTTGCCAAAAAGTGAATACTTTGCTTGATATGGGAATAATTAATGACAAGTTAGACTTAATGAGGCCTTGATTTTGTGTTGTGAGGTGTTTTACACATCCACACTAGGTCTTGGGCCTTTGCAAATTGAATAAAATTCATTTATTGATGTCTTGTAAAGGTTTTGTAACACATCTTCACACTTTTATAAGACCATAATGTTATAATTCACCTAAATAACCTTACCAAGATCTATTTCAAAGTGTTGTAAAGTCTTGTAACAAAATTTTAGACTTTCCTAGGCTTTTCATCAATATTTACACCTTTCTTATGTTTTAAATGGCTCCTTTATGCACTTATAGGCCTTAATTAAGTGTCTTGTTGAAGAAGAGACCGATAAACAACATTTAATACATCTTAATCTCCAACATCCACTCAAAATTTTCTAGGTGGACTAAGTCGCCATGGCGACTTAGTCCCATTTGGCCTAAAAATCAAAATAAATTCAAATTTCTTTTGGGTTTTTATTCTTTAAGACCTAAGGTCAGCCTATGATGAGGTATTCTTTAGGAATTTAGGCATAATTGTGTATAAATAAGGGTTTTTCCCCTCATTTTTTAATCTCCTACAATCTCCTAACTCATCTTAAGTCATAAATCTTTATCATTCATCACTCATCAGGTTCTCAAGTCAAGCAAGATAGGGTTTCGTCATTGCAAGTCATCAAGATAGCTCCCAAAGACATTCAAGGGTAGATTATTCAGGTTTGCTGCAAAAATTCAAGATCAAATATCATGGAAACGTACTAACTCCATTGTTGCATGCTTCATTATATTCTTTCTTCATTTGGTTGAATTACCTAAAAAGGGGTTTGACCAAGGCAAAACCCCATGCCCTAACATTCAACATTCCTTATTCCCTTCTTGTGTGTTTGCAGATTTAGGCACTTTGATGGTTTGAAGATCATTGAAGATTTGTTTAAAGACTTGTTGAAGACATATCTTTGTTTTCCAATCTAAAATATCAACTAAAAGTCACCTTCAGGTCCAAAAAGCATAGTTTCATAAGCATACACCTATAGGAAACCATTATACAATATAGAGACCGTCAAAACACAACTTTTTTTTGAAAAATCTCAAAAAAACCCCTACTGGGACTAAGTTGCCACCTTGGGCGAATTAGTCCCTGTTCACCCCTAAAATAGCCTTTTACAGAGTTGAAAACCCTATTTTTAAGCTTCTGTTTAGTGCCATTACCTATTTGTGTCAATTGGCTAAGTATTTGTAACATGCCTTATTTCACATTTGATAAAATTGCATTTAAACATTTCATTTTAACTCATTGCATTGCACTTTTCCATAATAACATGTTTTCTTTCAAAAAATGTGGATTTGATTTCGTTAATAGTGGATTGTATAAGTATAACATTCCCTCTTATCAGTTCACTTTTGATTAGAACAATGAGGACTTTAAGAAACATGATCAAACCCTTGGTAAAATCCTTAATCTTACATTTCCCATTGGTGAGAGTGGTAGTGTAGACAATCATCACAATCCTACTTGTTCTTCCCTCAATACCTTTCTTATTAGTGACAAAGTTATCTTGGTGAAGGAAGTTACAAGTCTTGAGGGTCTTGATCGTCCATCTCCTCATTTCCCTTTGGAAGATGTTAGACAACAAGAACATGAGATCATAGAAACATTCTTAAGCATCACCTTATGAAGTCTCTATGGTCATGACAGTCAAACTTGTCCATCTCCTAATATCCCTCCTCAATGTAAAGAGGATAGGTTTGTGTTAGAAGACATCCCTATTACGAATCATGAAACCCTTGATCCTCCATTCCCTAATGCTCCTACCATTTGGGACAACCTATTTGTCAACCATAGTGGTCCTTCTCTTGATGCCTCCCCCACTTGTGATGAAGCTATTTTATAACTTTCAAACTTGGATGAACATATTACAAGCTCTCCTAGTCAGGTAGACAATATGATACAAGAGAATGGGACCTTTGAAACAACCGACAATCAAATAGAGTCATTTTCTCCTCTCCCCACTATTAATCATCAAAAACATTCAACCATTAATAATTCCCTTAGTTTCAATGAAGTTATTTTGGATGAACCAAGCCTTAATTGTAAAAAACATGAGTTTTTTTGTTTTCCTAAACACTTTCCTTCTAGGGAGAATATCATCTTACAAGGAAAAGATAACATTGATAATAATATTATGCCCTTGAAAAGAGATGGAGAGCCTATGTTAGACTCTCATTCACCAAGGGATGTTAATATTATTCAACCTCAACTCATCCTTTATCCCCCTTCACACAAACAAACTCTGCACAAACCTAAATTCACCCTCTACCCACCTCAAACTAATGTGTCACAGAAATTGAGTTATAAAACTGTTGCTCATGCATATAACACTCAAAATAACCTAAAACCACCACAACCAACCCCAACACCCTTAGCTTTTCCTAATCATATCCCCTCTAGACCTCTCTTACTAGGTCTTCCTACTGGAAAGGAGTACAATCATGTCGAACAACTAAGGAATAATCTTGCTAAGATATCATTGTGGGATTTTATTCAAGCCTCCCCTCACTATCACAATATGGTCCAAACAACCTTATAACAAGTTTATATCCCTTATAGTGCACAACCAACTAACATACCAACCATGATCCAAGGAATAAATGTTGACATTATTTTCCACCAAAGTGAACTCCCCCCTTTGGAAGTGCAAAAACAAAATGAAGCTTTCATGATCATTGATCGATACAATTGGATAGGGATAAAGAGAACCCTTGTTGACAATGTATCATCCCTTAATGTGTGTAGCATAAACCTTTTGGATAGGCTTCATGTGGATAAATAAAAAATTCAACATGAATCTTTATCTATTAAGGGCTTTGATAATGTTGAAAAGACACCACTCGGAGTGATCACTTTACCTATTATAGTTGGAGAAGTCACATTGAACACACCAATCTAGGTTATGCCTCATGATATTTTATTTAACCTTCTTCTAGGTAGGCCACAAATTCATGCTAAGAATGGTGTGCCTTCCACTCTTCATTAAAAATGAAATACATCTACAACGGAAAAGTGCGCACAATCGACGTTGATCATGAACCTTATAGTGTCTTGAAACTTGAGAAAAACAAAGAGAACCCCTTGAACACATTAACACCAACCACACAAGTGGAACCTGCACAACAAAAGGACAAACAACAACATAGTGAACAAGCCACGAAGCTATTAGATGATGATTGGGGTTTCTTGGATCTTGAACATGACTTCATGGGCGAGTATAAGATCATACACAAAAATTCTAATAGGGAAAACAATAAAATGTAGATGAGCCTTTGAAAGCATCCACCTCAACCACTTTAGACAAAGAAGCAAACTACACAACAACCTTTGATAAACACAATAATGAACAACCAGCTGATTCCAAAGCAATGAAAAAGCTTTATGGAAAAGGTTATGAGCTTATGAAACAACTTGGATATAATGGAAAAGGATGTGGCGCTAATGAAGGTATTTACAACCTTATCGACCCTATCACACAACAAACAACTCATGGTCTTGGCTATTGTCCTATAATAGAGATCGCCAAACCTTCACTCACCATCAACAATCTCACAACACATACTCCTACATTATTCTTAATTGAACACTTTGACACTAGTGTTCTTGAACATCATCCAAACATGAAACAAACAACTACACCTTCACTTAATGTCAATGTCATCTTGCAAGACACCAATGATTTACATTCGCTATATTTTCCCTCTTGTAAGACTGAGAAAAAAATCTTCCAATCTAGAGAAACTTGTGTAAGTATGACATCTACTACTAAGCAATATGTATCTTTGATGCAAGCCACAAGACCAATTTCTACCATTGATCAAGAGGGTATCTTGTCGAGAATCCTCCAAGATCACTTGATGACCCTCCCTCCCAAAACTTGAAAGAAATGCACTTACATGACTTCATTCTGCACCTATCATAGAGTTCATGGTCACTCCACTAATGAATGTAAAGCTTTGAGTCGTAAAATCCAACATTTTTAGGAGTTTCATATACTTCTCTTTGTGCGGGTACCTCATTCCTCTAATTGATACCGATTTTCACTCTCACCTACATTTCATCAATCGTTTCGGCTCATCTTTGTCCTACACTAAGTGGGGGCATGAGGTTTAGCGAGCCTTGTCCTCGTATGTCACTTGTGGTTGCCTCCTTTGGCTTGTCATTAACCTTTCATGAATACATAAGAGTAAGCTTGGGATGTGGACGACATGTCTTAAGTTGGCTCACATATGACATACTTCTCTTTTTCATGACGTAGCTTATCAGAAACATATGACTTGGCATAGGGCTTTTTGAGTAAGCTCTCATGTCCTCTTCTTGTACTTTAAATCAATTTCTCATAGTATTGGTGCTCGCAACCACTTTAAAGTGGGGAAATACATTACCGCTCATATTTCATTGTGTGATTTTCTTTTTCTTATGATTCCCTCTCTTGGAAACACGAGGCACGATGTTCCCTAGGATGAGACCTTGCACTTGTCCTCTCTTGGAAACAACATGAGACCTTGTGCACTTATCCTCTCTTGGAGACATTGAGCATGATCTTCCCTAAGATGAGACATTGTACGAATTAAGAAAAATCCCTTTGAACAATCCTTATACTATTTGCATTAACAATGTCTATGAGTGTCAAGCATACAAAGTTTTTCTTACTTCATAGAGCTTGAAAACCATTTTCCTTTATGGCGCCTTATTAAAGTTATCAGGAGGTATAACTTTAGTATGGTTGAGCGGGAGGCCCATTCCAAGGCATGACTTTCCCCATAGCCACCTTTTGAGATTTCTAGCACCCTGCAGACAACTAGAAGTTTCGTGGCCCAAAAGTGAGTATACTTGGGCTTTCTCACTCATCGGACAACCAAGAAGTTTCGTTGGCCCAAAGTGAGTACACATTTTCAAACAAACAAGCCTAGATCTAATCCAAAACATGTTGTACAGATGGTCGAAGCTTGATCCATCCCATTTTCATTTCCTTCTAGTTCTTGCCACTATATGATCATATATCTTGTCTTGCTGCAAATCATTCACCTTGCATGTGTCTTTTCATACTTATGTTGGCTTGACTTAGGATCTTGGATCCTAGGGGTTTGCACAATCTCCTTTGATCTTTTCCATTCTTTGTCATCTGCATTGGTATGATTGGACTCTCCTTGAATGGCTACTTTAGTGAGAGTTTGAAGCAAGTTCATCCTCTCACTAAAGTGGGGGCTTAATGTGTTGCCAAAAAGTGTATACTTTTCTTGATATGGGAATAATTAATAATAAATTGGACTTATTGAGGCCTTTATTTTGTGTTGTGAGTTGTTTTACACATCCACACTAGGTCTTGGGCCCTTGCAAATTGAATAAAATGCATTTATTGATGTCTTGTAAAGGTGTTGTAAGGTGTTATAACACATCTTCACACTTTTCTATGACCATAATATTATAATTCAGCTAAATAGCCTTACCAAGACCTATTTCAAATTGTTGTAAAGTCTTCTAACAAACTTTCACACTTTCCTAGGCTTGTCATCAATATTTACACCTTTCTTATGTTTTAAATCTCCCCTTTATGCACTTACTGGCCTTAATTAAGTGTCTTGTTGAAGAAGAACCAATTAAACAACATTTAATAAATCTTAATGTCCAACATCCATTCAAAATTTCCTAGGTGGACTAAGTCACCACCTTCGGTTACTTAGTCCCATTTGGCCCAAAAATCAAAATAAATTCAAATTTCTTTCAAGTTTTTATTCTTTAAGACCTAAGGTTGGCCGTGATGAGGTATTCTTCAGGAATTTAGGCATAATTGGGTATAAATAAGTAGTTTTCCCTTCATTTTTCAATTTCCTACAATCACCTAACTCATCTTAAGTCATAACTCTTTATCATTCATCACTCATCAAGTTCTCAAGTCAAGTAAGCTAGGGTTTTGTCATTGCAAGTCATCAAGATAGCTCCCAAAGACATTCAAGGGTAGATTATTCATGTTTTGTTGTAGAAATTCAAGATCAAACATCATGGAAAGTTACTAACTCCATTGTTGCATGGTTCATTATATTATTTCTTCATTTGGTTTAATTACCTAAGTAGGGGTTTGACCAAGGCAAACCCCCATGCCCTAACATTCAACATTCCTTCTTCTCTTCTTGTGTGTTTGTACATTTAGGCACTTTGAGGGTTTGAAGATCATTGGAGATTTTTTTGAAGACTTGTTGAAGACATATATTTGTTTTCCAAGCTGAAATATCAACTAAAAGTCACCTTTAGGTCCGAAAATCATAGTTTTAGAAGGAGACACCTATAGGAAACCGAAGTGCAGACCTAGGGTATTTGTTTCCACTTCTAATCTTTTAGAGATTCAAAAGTGGACTAAGTCACCACCTTGGGTGACTCAATCCCAATGGACTTGATTTTTAGTGATTTTTGTAGATTTGGATACCCATTTGGCTAAAACGAGCTCTAGAGTAGTTTCCCCGATCTGGGACTAAGTCGCCCAACTTGGCATAAGTGTCCCAGTTGGCTCAAAAGTTAGATTTTTTAGAATTTCAGAGGTCTCTACAATCTCCATTCTACTCTTCATCAGTTTCCAAGTGCACACATTCTATTTATAACTTTCTATTTGGTTTTATTTGCATTTCTGGGTCATTTAGTTCATGTTTGCATATCACAATGTATTTTCCATCACTTTATATTTCTTAGGTTTCACATTAATAATCATCTTTATTTTTTAGTTTATTTCACTTAGGACATTACATTTAGACACATTTTGTTCCTCATTACATTAATCTTGAGTGTACACTTTAGCATTTTGTCCCATCTCTCTCCTATTAGGTGGAAATCCCTAGAAGAGTTAGAGAGCATTAAGGTGCCAAAATCATTGTTTACACTAGCATCCATTTCATCCATTTCCCACCTTTCCCATTTCCTTTCTTGATGTTTCAAACTTCTTAATGGTAGTATACCTTTCATCTAAGCCTCAACTCCTCAACACTTTACACTTGGACACTATATTATATTATAGCACTAGAATTTTTGATATATTGTTTACATGGTATCTTTGAATTATGATCACTAAAAAATTTTACTATCTTATTGGGATCATGAGTTTAGACATATGCTTATTTGGGTATCTCATAAGAAGTACACACAACTTCGAACTCGAGAGTTCTCAATAATTTATAGTAAGTTCCCTATCAAAGCCAAAATTTAAGTCCTTATTTAAGTATCTCATAAGAAGTACACACAAATCCTAACTCAAGATTTCTCAATAATTTATACTAAGTTACCTATCAATGCCAAAATTTAAGATGTTTATTTTTTTAGGTATTCTTTCCTTGGTATCTCTAGTCCAAAATCCATAACTTTCAATATTTCCTTCCATGTGATTTATCAAAATTAACATAAGTGAATTCCTCTAATTTATTTCAAAGTATGAGACAACCCTAAACATCAATCCCCAACACTTTTCACTATGTTGTTACCTTATTGGGAATGTAAATTTACAATTTTTTCAGTTTGTATATATTTAGAGATAAATTTCTTGGAACCGAGTATGTGTAGGACCATGATGGGCCAAAAAGTGGCAATATGATGGATATTTGTAGGGTATGTGGTTGATGACTTTTTTTAAACCCAAAATTGGTGAAATGAAATGGATAAAGGGTTTTTAAAGGATATTCTCAGCTTTCCACAAATATAAATTATGTTTTACTTTGAATTTAATAAATAATTATTATTCATTTTCTATTTGAATTACACGTGAAATTGACATCATGCATTTGATTAGGTCATAATCATCCATTCATCAAATAAATCAAGTTTATTTGGTCAATCTCCTAAAGTCATCAACTTATATTAAATAAATCAAATTTGATCCTGACATCACCCTCCTTGATTAAATAAATCAAGCATTTATTTAATTAAATTTGAAATCACCTTCCATCCCTTTTGATTTAAATAAATCAAAATATTTAAGTCAAATGGATCAAAATCCCCTAAACATCACCTAAGCTAATCTAATCATGATTAACCTAACCTAACCACCCATCACATCCTCTAGATTTCCCCACTTGCACCAATAAATCATTTTAACTCATTTATAAATTCATCATTTTCTTTCAACTTGGCATAAAAATGGAATATTCCCTCAAGTTTGAATATAAAGACAAGTTGACTTGTCCCTTCCAACATTGCAATAACTTCTCTCTTTCATGTCCCCCTCTCAACATTTAATTCATAATTTCAAATTTGAAATCTCCCTCTCTTTGGCACATTGACCAAAATGTGCTCATCCTCCAACCTATCACAAGTTGACAAGTGGCCTCTTTTCATTGGCTTGTTTTTAGTCCCACATCCTCCATGTTTGGAATTCTTATATCATTCTATTCTATAAATAAAGGTCATCTCCATTGTTTTAGCTCTCCAGAACTCCACAATCTCATGCAAAAATGCATCATTATCATTTGAATCCATATCATCTTCAAGGCAGTTTTATCATTTAGCTTATCTAAAGGGGTTGGGAAAGGGCTATTTTCCATATCAAAATAGCACCAATCCCCCTATGAGATGATGTTTGAGTAATTTAGGAATATATTTCATGCATATTTCATTTATAATTTCATGTTAGTTTGGTGATATTATTGTTCCCTTTATATTTGCTCAACAATTTCATAGGGAGAGTGGTTATCTCATTTATTCAATGTTGACAGATTTCTCTGTATTTGTCAATCTTTGATAAATGTAAGGTTTTACCTCTCACATTATGGCACCCACCGTGGGGCTCAAACAGAAGGAAAGAGTTAATCCTTTGTTCATTCTTCCTAGCTGTAGAGTCTCGTTTAATCATAGTTTTTGCATTGATCCAAGTTATAGTTTATTAGAAAATAATTTGATAATCTAAATATGAAGTCTTTTGATTATGTTCCCTAACTCCAAGCTTTACACACTAGTAAAGTCTCTATTTTTGTTGTCCATAAAAATTTTAAACTATGCACGCATCTGGGTATTCGTGTGAGTCTGTATTTATAAATTTCAAAATATTTGCTAGCATAGCCGTCAGTAGTAAATGCGAAATGTTTGAGTCTATTCATTATACTGTGTAGCAGATGAAAAGAATGGTTGTCAGTAGTAAATGATTCTAAATGCTACCTGACCCAAAATCTGATATACAAATCATCTGGATAGTGAAGGTAATCATTTTGTCTGCATTTATTCGGCTAAAGTTTATGGTTGGCTGCAACTTTATTTTCTACCATCCACCAAGTGGCAAGAGAGCACTCAAAGAGCTAGGAAGATTGGATAAGTTCATCTGTCTGAGTGTTGGGAGCATATAGATCAATAACTATTGCTTTTTAAGAAACCCTGCAATCAATGCATTCCATGAGATGACATTTCTTTGAGGATTTTTGTCAAACAATTCACATGCCTTGTTTGTGCTTCACATTTCTTCCAGGAATTCTGTAAAATAATTTGCATTCAAATTTTTGTCCATTTTTGCTATCATGTGCAATGCTTTTGCTGCACCACCTAGGGGACTTTGTGCAATGTCTCTGCCTCTTACTGCACCATAGGAGATTGGCCTCATTTCATTCTAACAGTGGAGAGCAAGAAAACATCAGAATAGTGAAGTGGAATTGATTTATTTCTTTTAATTAAGAAGGAGCGAAACTTCAAGCAATTAGTTCTATCTATTTCAAGCTACTTCACCACACACAATGTAAACTCTTTCATTTTAACACAATGGCTACTAATCTTCCATTCCTTTTACCACTGGTATTAGAGAAATTTTGTAGTTGAAGGTGCAGGCAAAGTGGTGGTCGGCTTTACACCTACTAATAGCATTTGCTTGATATTTTCTTAATGCCTTTCAATAAATCTTTGCACAGTCATTAAAGAATCCGGTTCTACACCTAATAATTGCATTTTCTTGTAGGTTTCTAAAGCCTTTTCAATGAATTCATTTTGTATACCCTGTAGTAGCTACACTACATCTGTCAAAACAAAAACAAAGAGCGCCGCCCAGGAAATTGTCTTTTGATAGATCACTTGAATGATTGGGACTCAACATAAATTCAAAATTGATCACAAAAATCATATCTTTGGGCGCACTTTTAAAATACTTTTCAATAAATATGTTCCATGCATTTGGACTGATCTTGCACGTCATTGCCAAAGATAGTAGGTACACTTTGCGCTGAAGCATTCATGGTAGTGTCTTTTATTTCAATCAATGTACCTTGAATTCCCATGCGAGCTTGGTGCTTGGATTCCCACACAAGAGTTGGATGCAGGACACAAGATCTTGAAGCAGGCCATGTTGCCTTTGCCAGATACGCTGGGAGAATTCAATGAAAATTTGGTGACCAAGATCTTAGTGCATCTTGCTACACATAACTTTAGTGACCATCAAGTTTGCATTCAGATTTCTTATGCTTTGTGTTATTTCCAAACAAGAACAAGATTGCCTAACAAGTCTAATCAATGCTACAGGTTGTAAATGAGCTAGATAGGGGTTGTAAATTAGCCAGATAGGGTCACTCGAGAGCTAGGCTTTCTAAAATACATATGATGAAGGAAAAGTAAAGTTGCTTCTAGCCTGTAATTATGGTGATAGTCACATTTTCACTGACATCTTTAGCTCTTGCCTGGTTCCTTCAATACGCCAGATTGCTTACTGCAGACACTACCATGATGGCAATCATTAAACACCATCACCAAACCATTCTCTAGTTAGGTTAAAAGTGAGGGAAGCGAGAAAATCTTCTTATATTTTGAGCTGACAAGAAAGTTTGAAAATTAGTGTTGCAATAGGGTGGTTATTAGGTTGTAGTTCATTTATTATTAAATGTCATATGTATGTATTCAAGTGTTCAAGCAGATTTTATTCTAGCGGATTGTTAAAAGAAAAAAATAATTGCAATAGGAACTTGAGTTACCGTATGATTTGAGAACTATATAATTAGCTTGCACTATTGAATTAATGAATTGTCACTTCTCAACCATCTATTTTAAGTGATCTATTTTTAGATGTTTTTTTTATATATATCAATTAATGATTTACATATTTGAACATGTTGATAAATGATTTGCAGGGATTTCTTGAAGATGATGGAGTAACAAGGCAGACAAATCTAGAAGAACATAATAAGCAGATTTAATTTTGTAAAGTGGACATTGAGCTTAGCATTTTTAAATTCTTATTAAACTATCCTAGAGCATTCATTTGTTGCTTTTATTTTAGGCCAAACTAGATCAACTTGAGTTTAAAATCAATCATTGTTTTGATTTTTCTTTCAAAGTTAGGCTAAAATTGAACCTTACAAACTTACTAGCTTTTTGATTTTGGACTAAAATTGAACAATCAACTTCACACTTCATCTTGGTGCATTAAAAAGAATCAAAATCATTGCTTTAAGGCTTAAAATGAACATGTTTTTGTCATGCTTTGTAATCATTTATGCAAAATAATCTCATCTAAAAATGCGTATGCACTTCTCTCACGCTTCATAGCGACCTTGAGAATCAAAATTATTTTTGATGACATTAAGTTGCATAAAATATTTCCTCCACACTTCATTTTGTGTTTAAAATTGAACAAAATCTTGTGTGAGTGTGGATAAATTTATTGCATGTGTTCTCCCTTTGTTTCTAAACAAGGGTTGATCAAACTATGAATAAATTTATTCACTTTTGTCTATCTTAGAGGGCCTACCTTGGGGAAAAAGTACTCAACCAAGGGAATGACTCAACCGGTAACACTCTAAATCCAAGAGTATTTCCAGTCGGGATATAAATGTGGGTATTGGAAGAAGCGCCAATATCACGCGGTTGATTCTGATGAGATGGATCTGAAAGGGGACTCTCGCTGTATGGGTTAATCTCCACGAATGGAAAGTCTGAAATAAAACCCTTGTTTGTAGTAGCCTATTAACTCATTCACTGAGTTTACCGAAGTGGTGCATTGGAACATAGATTCCAAGAAGTTACTTGCCATGTCTGATCTTGGTTAAAGTATAGAGGTTAAGACTTCATTCTTAACATACCTTTATACTCTCTCCTTAGTTGCAGGTAAAATCATCTCTTCTACTATGAAGGGCATGAGGCAAGCCCACTAAGAAAACCATACCAATTGAGCTAGGGTGTTATATTGCTTGTGAGTCAGTTCGAAAACATAGTGCTTTGATTGAAAACATTGGAAAACCAACATTCAACATGAGCATCAAATCTCAAACCCTTTAGGAGAAGCAAATATCCTTGAACAAATTCACATGTTATTGCTTTCCCTTGGGATTCATATCCTTAGAGGCTTCTAAGAATTTGGATTTCATCTCAATTTGCTCCTACTAAGGTCAACAATAGGTAACTGTTGCCTCAAATTTCCTTGGTTTCTGCATAATACACTTTGCGGGATAAGGGGAAAGTTGAGACATTAGACATCTAGATTTAAAATCTAATCAAGAGCGTGTTTGTGGTAAAAAGGATCTATTAAGCAAAGATTAAATCAATTGGACCCCACATATGTGCTTGGAATCTTTTGGTCATATGGTTTTCATGCAAAAATTGGTCTTTTGATTTTGAATTACTCTTAGAGAAAGGCATGTTCTTTACTATCTTGGTCTCATAAACAATTCCTTCCTAGGTTCTTTTAGGATCAAATCAAACACTTCATCCACCCCAAACATTTATCATCCCATCCCACAAACAGCTTTAGAGCTTTGAAAACATCATTCTAGACTTGGGTAAATCATCAAACCAAAAATCACCTTGTTTAGTAGGAGTATGGGAATGTATCCTTTCTCATGCCTCTAATTAAATCAGAAATCCTTTGAACAAGTTCATCCTAAGATAACATCTTACATATTATGGTTTACAAGTTCATTGCCCAAATCAAACCAATCAAAATCAAACCCTAAGTCTAGCATTGATCCAAAGTCCTTGAACGTTCAACACTCATATCATATCCCCTTTTCATCCTTCATCTCGTCATTAGTCCTAAGAACCTTAGAGGTCACTTTTGCAACAAGGTCAAAACACAAGGAGAACATGGAATACAAACTTGATCCATACATCATGAGTAATCCAAATCAATTGAACTTTCAAAGCCTTACAATGCCGATTGATTATCAAAACTCACACTTATACAATCCATACATGGGATCATTACCTTCTACAAATGTCAATGGCAGAACAAGTGTGAGTATGCCCAAATCAAAGATTGGAACACATTTCCCGATGGTAATCCAAGTCCAAACCTACAAATCAACCAACCGAACAATCAATGCATGAGCCTTCAAACAAACAACGTCATCCCACCAAGTCCCTACATGCCAAATGAGAATGTACCAAGTACAATTTTTCCAAACATGAATCTGACAAACTTTGGGATAAATATGTTTTCAAATCATACGAATATTGTTCAAAATCCAAACAATATGTTAACGACTCCAAGTCAAGGTGACACCATGCAAAATCAAAGTTACCTAAATCAAGGCAATGTGATTCCCAACATCAACAATGTTCAATTTCAACCTATCATGCCAAATCTGAACATCATCCCAAATCGAACATTGTCCAAAATCAATTTGTCCATGATCCCATTCAAAAAACACAAGTATGCATCCCAAATTTGCTTGAACCAAATCAACTATATCAAGGGAGTCAAGATCAAAATCAAGATCAAATTGCTACACTTACCAAAATAGTTGAGTCATTGCGCCAAGAGACATCTCCACCACCATTACCCATATCAACATCATTCCTTGGTTTAGGGCTTCCCCCTTTACCTAGCACCAATCACTCCATCCAAATCAATCCACCTAACACCAATCAAGCCATCACATCAAATCCTTTGAATATACCATCGACATTGTGTTAGAAACAAGGAATCAGTTGCTAGACCAAAATACTTCCACTAGAGAGAGATAATGGAGAGAATGCTTGCTATATCAAATGCAAGATTGATTCATGATTGAATTGATACAAATGTACAAGATGAGGCTTGCTTATAAAAGCAAGCATGCACAACCCTAAATCTAACTTGAGCTAAAAGATAGCTCAATTAGATAAGGATAACAAAATACAACCTAGCACTTAAATTAATGCCTAAGTAAACTTATGAAGATGTAATTAAATAATTAATTACACCAACACCCCCCATAAGAGCAACTTAGGGAGAAGATTATGAAGCAAACTACTATGGGTCCCAACAACTAGGCCATGTTAGGTACCCATTTACAGATGCAAATGAAATGCAGTCTCTCATAAAGCAGAGAAAAGGGGAAAACCCAGTGGGAAGTAAACCCCTCTCCAAAAGAGAGAAAACAAAAAACAAGCATGACGAATGTAAACATGATGTATGTAGGACTCAATGATACCCCCCAAGGACTACATCCATCATGAATATACAATAAATGACCCCCCCATTAGAGGGAAGTGATGAGATAAGATATCCTCTGCATGCTGAAGAAGCTCCAAAGCCAATGAAAAATGCCTAAAAACAAAAGATGACCTAATGTCTGCAAGCAACACATCTCCCCTTAGGAAGAAACAAATCCATAAACTAGTGAAAAAGCCACTCCATATCCAACTGAAAGGAGGAAGAATGAGCACTCAACATGTATTCCTCTGAAAACTGAGTAGGAGCCTCCAAGCTTGAATGAGCCACAACATAATCATGGTCAAACTCAACCAAGAAACATGACAAATCAAGTGATGGAGGAGACTCATTAATATCAATCTCCAAAGACAAAGAAGATGGTGTAACAGTTGTGTTGAAACTGTCATCAAAGAGGAGAGAAATCCCCTCAAGTGTGTCCTCCAAATCTATAGTATGAGACTCTAGGAACAAGTTAGAAATCCTTGTCAAATAATCATCCCACAAAGCAAGATCTAAAAAACTATGATTATCCTGCTGAACAGAAGCAATAATGGCTCAAGAAGCAGGAGGTGGAGGTGTAGGAAGCCCAACACAGGTCTCTAAAATACCAAGGTGTAGATGACCAAACTTCTCCTCAGTAATATGGGTCACACTCAATGGAGTGTGTGATGCAGTCAAAGGAACATTATCAGCTTCTGAAGCAAAATGTGAAAAAGAATATACTTGAGATGATTGATCAACCATCCTAATTGCAACAATATCCCTAGTCTCCAATTCCCTTATATACACCCTATCAGGAGTGAACTCAACTGTTTTACCTTGACCCCCATGAGTAATTTGATAAATAGAAAGGAGACTAGTGGTCAAAGAAGGAACACAAAGCACATCATTGAAAGTCCCTTCCCCAATACCAATAGAACTCTTCCCACTTACCTTCATGAATGTATTGTTACCCATCAAAATGTGAGGTGAATTTCAAGCCTCAAAAGAAGAGAACATATCCTTTGAAGATGCCATATGATGAGATTCCCTTGAATCAAGAAGCCATCCTTGAGAATTAGGACCTGTAGAGGCAAAGAGTGCATGCCCTTTCATATTATGTAGCCTAGAAGTGGATGTTGTGTTCTCTAGTTGTGATGATGATGGGGCTGCCAATTGTGATGGTGAAGAAGTAGAAGACACTGATGAGGGAAGCTGAATGTTATTCTTTTGAAGAAGGTGTGTGAGTTCATCAATCTTCTTATTATAACATCTATGCTCATCATGTCCTAACCTTTTGCAATATGCACATTTGGACTTTTTTTTTTTATGATTCCTCTTTTGAAGAGGATGAGGACTCAGGAGTGCCATGTGAAGGAGAATTTTTACCTTGCTCATTTGACTTGGTTTCCTTTGTGTGCTTCTTTCCTTTTCCACTTGAAGCCTTTGTATCATTCACAATAAGAGCTTGAGATGTTGAAGACTTCAATGTACCCATGTGAATCAAATTTTCTTGTTCCCTTGTTAGCTGTGCAGCAAATTCATCAAGAGAAGGCATTTTTTATGAATTGCCAAGAGCATCCATTGTAGCATAGAAAGTAGAAACAAACACAGAATATGAAGAACCAAGCTTAGCAAGAATAGAAAGTATCATTTGTTCATCCTCTTTAACAACCCCACATTGTGATAACTACAATCTGAGTGAGTTGAGCTTAGAGAAAAAGTCTTGGATATTGCCAAAATCTGAAGGATTAAGATCCATCAGTTCATTTTCCAACTTAAATTTCCTTAGCTTGTCTGGTTTACCAAAGAGATTCTCCAAAGTAGTCCAAAATTCATGAGGATGTGTGCAAGATGCAACATGATATCGAAGATCTAGAGAAATGGACAGAAGAAGATTACCAAGAGCTTCATCCCTTCTATCAAACCATTTTATTTTCTCTTTTGCTCCTTGTGGTTCTGGATCTTGACCAAAAGTGATTCGTTGCGGCTTTGACTTTAACAGTAGCAACTCCATCTAATATTTCCACTCATGATAATTAAATGGAGTTAGAAGTACAACCTTTGGCAAATCCATGATTAGAGAAGAACAACAAATTCCTATACAAAATCAGAAAGCAACTCCTTTGTCGTAGCTTTGGAGGTGAAAAATCATTGAAAAAATATCTTGGGGCTTATTTTGGGTTAGCCTTGTGACAGTCGGCTACTTCCTCTTTATTTGGAAATAAATAAGTTTTATAGAAATTTTTTTAGGAATCTCCAAAAGGTTAGCTTTTTCAAAAAAAATCAATAGAAAGCTTTTAAAAGAAATTTCCCTCCTTTTTGAAAAAACTAAACAAAAAATAAGGAACATATAGCCATGCAAGATGTAGATAAACCTTTTTTTTTTTTTAAGTTGATAAACAAGGAATCGGTACCCATCAGAGACTTGGACAACGACCGAGATCTGCTGACGATGATGCAAGGTACCCGCACCATATCAAAGCTAGCGACCTATGTACCAGCTTGTACACTGCTGATGGACCCGCAATGAAGACTGTGATGTACCCGCCGATGATAGAAAATATTAGACAAAGGATGGCCTGTAGCAGCTAGCAAACAGTACCAGCGATGACTGATTTGATAGGTCTACGCACGCCAACGACCAGGCAATGAAGACCTTAGGCACTAGGAATATGCCAATGCAGGATCCGACGGAAGTATATCGGCCAGTGCTATATAGGAAGAGTAGTGAATGCCGGCCCCAAAATAGTTAATAAAGCCAATGTGGATGTATGCGGACTATAGCGAAGTAATGGCACAGGCAAGGATTACAAACAAGGGCACAGGGAAATCAAGATCTCAGTACCTTCGTCACCAACGAATCTCGATTAAGCCGATATGGTAGGTACAAAAGACTGCGATGACAACGGATCTGACTATGATCAATGAAAAAAATGTACCCTGCCAACAATGAATATGTAGGGGTCAGATCTAACGCAGAGGATAGAGAATATTCTCTGTTGAATATGCCAGTACCGACAAATTTTATTTCCAGAAAATTAAAAAATATGCCAACCATAAAATATATAAAACCCTCAATTTTTTAATACAACTATAGCCTGATATTAAAATATTTTTCCCCAAAATATTGATGATAAATATGCAGAAAATATTTTTCTGAAAATATTTTTTTGCGAAAAAATGAAAAAATCTGCATCCAACAAATATCTTCAAGCTAGAATGAAACCCTCAGATCTGGGAAGGAGTCTGCAACCCTGGATGCTCTGATACCATGTTAGAAACTAGGAATCAGTTGCTAGACCAAAATACTTCCACCAGATAAAGAAAATGGAGAGAATTCTTGCTATATCAAATGCAAGATTGATTCATGATTGAATTGATACAAATGTACAAGATGAGGCTTGCTTATAAAAGAAAGCATGAACAACCCTAAACCTAACTTGAGCTAAAATATAGCTCAATTAGATAAGGATAACAAAATACAACCTAGCACTTAAATTAATGCCTAAGTAAAATTATGAAGATGTAATTAAATAGTTAATTACACCAACACATTGCACCAATAGATGGTATCTAATCAAATGACAACATCAATCCTGACAAATCAAAATATGGTCTCCCAAGGATCTATCACCTCAATCATTCTTACCATTCCTATCACCTCGATCACTCCAACCACCCCTATCACAACCATCATATCTCAAACCCTCACAATCACTCCAAACATATATCAACGACTTGTCACTACATCGAACACAATTCCAAATCCACTACCACTACCACGAAAACCAAATGCAGCAAGACAATATAAAATTGCGCTAAAAGCTCACCAAGCCTACCAAAATTCTATTCAACAATATCTAGCCACACAACAAGCAACACAAGCTCAACAAATGCAACAAGCCTCTCAAGCTACCCAACAAACAAAAGCAAAAACACGAAAAGTGATAACTATTGGGGATAACGATGAACATTCAACCACTGGCAATAGCATTGATGATATCCCCACCACAATTGTTGAAAGCAATGATCAAGATCTACCCATCAAAGAGAAAATTGAAGATGTTTCTATCTCTTCCAAAGATCAAATCAACATAGGTCAAGAATCACTTTTGAATCACGGTCAAAATCCACCAACAATACTCGACAATGATCCAATTCAAGAAATATCATCATCACTTGACTCTTTGGTTGAAGATATTCACAATCTCTCCACCACAATTATTGAAAAAAATGTTCAAGATCCCTCAATTAAGGAGCACATTGAAGATGTTTCTAGCCCACCCGATGATCAACTCACCATACATCAAGAGCCACTTTTTAGTGATCTATTTCAAGGAGTGTTAGGGTTATTTGATCCTATTGACATAATGCACAATTCATTGACCTATGATCATATCTCAAGAATTTATTCCAAAGCAAGATCAAAATCTTCCACTAAGGTCTAGCAATGGTCCTTTCCAAGACATGTTGACCCCCTTTGACCTCATGGTTACAGATACTGAAGGAACCCTGAAATCAACACTTGAAGATATTGAACCACTTACCATGTCTAATGATGACATCCAAGAACCCTTTGTAAGAAATCCATTCTTTGAAACTGACCCATGTCAAGAACTTGATCCAAGGCATGTCGAAAGCAACTCCAAAATCATTCAAGATCAAGAACTCGTATCTCCAAGATACTATAGCAATCTAATGGACACTCTCCTATCTATGAAAGATGATCATATCCATGTAGCACATACTCCTCCATCTACCCATGAGATGCTTTCTATGGATGGACACATAGATGATCTTCATTCAAAACAAGATTCTTTTACACCTAACATTATTACACAAAAAGAGAAAGTTATTCAGTTGACAACATCAAGATTAGACATATCCAAAATTCATACTGAGGACATTATGTATGAAGATATCTAGCAGTATCCACTCAAGGAAACAAGATAGATAGAACAGGATATTCTGAAGTCAGTAGAGCAACAAATTCCAATAACATCATCTACAATGGTCATTTATCAGAGAATGCATTCTAAACAAGAGCTCTCGAAACAGGCAGAATCAAAGAATGAAGGTACTACTTCCACAATACTGGGGGAAACTTCATCTCAAGAAAACATCAACATAGGGAGCATGAAGAATCCTTATGATGAAACCGATGTCAATAGTACAACCAGACATGTCATGAATCTTCATCCACTCATCATCCCATCCATGAATTGGGACTAAAATCAAAAGAAATATTTGAATCAAAGCACAAAGAATGTTATCAAATCAAAGGAAGCTGGAAAGCATAATGGACAAATCAAATACAAATGAATACCAAAAAATACAAAGAAAGACTATCCCTATCAAACTCCATTAGTCAAAGAAGCTATGGGGAAAAATAAAAAAGGGAAAAGTATCCATCAAGGATGTCCACAAAAGAAAAAGAAGGATTTTCAAGTGACATACAAAGTGTATCAAGCAGTTGGTCCTAATTCCATGCACACTTTCGTATCGACCCATCATTGCTCATCTTCCCAAGTTTGGAGAGTAAAAGGTTCCAAACTATCAACCAATCCATCTTTTATCCCTAAACACACTCCATCCACGCCCCCACGCATGATATCAGATTCTCACATTGACCATGTATTGGCAATGACCCTTCATCATAAGGATTCAAAAGGAACTTTATCACGATGTACACACAGAGACAAAGTTAACCCCGATATCAATAAAGTAGATCAAGAATCTCAAAGGTTGTATTCAAGTGCACGTATCTTGGAAAAGCAACTTCTTGAAGCAGGATATCGATGGCACATCATGACAAGGGAATCTACATTAGCAACACCTTGTGATTTAGCATGAGCTTAAAATCTTTCAAAAAAAAAAAACAAAAAAATCAAAAAATATGAAAATCCAAATAAATTAGAAAAAGGATAAAAAATAGTAAAGAAAAAAATTCGTCCTCTAGTGAAAACTGCATGGGCGGCACTTTCGGTAAGACCATGATGAAAACCTGGAAAATAGGCATCATGTGTAGAATCGAGCATCTACATACGCTAGTCCAGGTGGAAGCATCTTATCACATCCATAATAAATCCAACATTCCATATATCTTATCCATAATAAATCCATTCATCCATGAACCAGTTATCAAATCCGTTTTCATCCATTTACATCCATAGTCCAAGTTATCTTGATCTTGATGGAATTTTGGGGCACACTTTACACTTGCTTATGGTAAAAATCTTGATATAGGTCATTTTCATTGATCCTGTCCTACCTAGCATTATCTGAGCCATGAGGCACTATCCAAATGAAGCATTCCTCTATTCAAACACCTTATCTTATTGCAAGATAATCCTTGGCATCCTTTCTGTTCTTACCGTATCCATCCATCCATATGCCTATCAAAGCATCCATCCATGACATTCCATACATTACTAGACACTGGGGAAAGATATTTACATCTTTCTTCAAGAATAAATCTTGATCTATATCCTCCAACTTATGTGGTGATCCGAACATCGGCAAACAAGAAATCAAATTGGTCAAGCATTTGCGATCCAAAATATGAATCACTAGCCCATGGCATATTTTGACGAGAAGACATTCCTTATCAGTCTTCATCTTTTATTGAACATCAATCCAAGCAATCACTATCAGTTGCATTTAATTTGCACGTCAACGTCACATCAAATCATTCAAACAAATTTTGTTCCAAATCAAGCTTCATCAATCATGATCAATCAAATCAAATCAAAAATCCATAATCTTGGATATCCTTCCCGATCATTGTGTTGCTTAACACTATCCTTGCATTGTTGTGCATCCTTAACAATGTTATCATTATCAATCCTAATCAATCAATCCTTGCATTGTTGTGCATCCCCAACAATGTTATCGTCATCAATCCTGATCAATCAAATCCTTGCATTGTTGTGTATCCTCAACAATGTTATCATCATCATCAATCCATCGATTTGATCAGTCAACCTTAGCTTGGTTTTCAACAAAATACCCAAAATAGAGCACTGATATTTTCACACCTGTCCATATCCAAAATGTCAAAATCATGCGAAAATTCCAAAAACATCCAAAACATACCAAAATCCAAAAAATAGAAAATGTCAAAAACATTGGAATTTGAACTACGTCGTCTCTGAGCTTAAATGTAGGCAAGGCTACTTTTATCAGCCCCCAAGACACAAAAATCCAAAAACATTAAAAAAAACACAAAAAGACAGAAAAATTCAAAAAAACATCAAAATCCAAAAACATTCAGAAAAATCAAAAACATTAATAAAATCTCAGAAAACCCCAAAACATTCAAAAAAATCAAAAATCAAAACATTTGTAAAATCTTGAAAATACCAAAAACAGCCTCAAAACATTCCAAAAAGCGTCAAAAACATCCAAATATTTGAAAAAATCCATCTGTCCCATTTCGCTTTCGAAATAATCAATCATCCATAATAAACTGATCGTCACCTTCATCCTTTGGCAACGCAAACATAAACAATCATAGCAGTCAGCAAAAGCAAGCTTCAATTGTAAAATCAAAATCGAAACAACAAACCTTTAAAACAAAATCAAAATCTTGATCATTTTCAGACATGTTAATCAAACTTATATCAACAGCCTATCAATTAACTTATCAAACCATCATCATCCTATACAATGCATGTCCTAAGATATATCATTCCGACAATGAGCATCATTTTGGATATCACTTTGGATTCTCATCCTATCAAAAAAAATCCCTTTGGCTGAAGATATGAAGAACGTTGGCTTGTTTGCATACTTGATCTCTTCTTTTGATTTATCTTATTGCACTCATTCTAGGGACTTCTCGATGATATCTGAATAGAGGATTTAGAGAAATAGGAATGGGGCAACGATCATTATCTTTTGTCTGCTATGCTTGTTGGATGTTCTTGTAAAATAACTTGGTGAATACTTGCTTTGTTAGGTACGTCCTAGCAAGGTTTATGTATGTCAAGTGTGAACAAGAATACTCCTATCTGTTTGTCGAGTCAAAGTCCATCACACTAGGTACAACACCATCCTAGTTCTTTATACCTTGATGCATCGTATCTATGTGTGTTATCAAACATAAGGTAACTAGCCCTTTTAAAATCCCAATCCTTGATAAGCAAATCATCATCATCTATCATCATCATCATCTCTAATAAAGTCTTGTTAGATCATGGACTTGTTGGATCCTCTTGTCATCATCTCATTTCTTCTTTCTCTGAGCTAACATGCATCCATCATGCATCCATCGTGCATCCACAAACCATCAGTATTCTGCATATCATCTCACATACATGTTCATCATCATAATATAGATCTATTAGTCTAAGCATCTCATAAATCGCATATTTGCATAAAACATCCATTGCATAATCATAGCATATCACATCATCCATCTCATCCATCTCACATCATATCATCATTTAAGTTGTTTAAGATAATATAGATTTGTTATTCTAAGCATCTTAAAACCATCTCATTTGCATCATTATCCATAACCATCCATTTTAAACCTCTTTATCGTGAGATTGACCCTCAAATAGAATCTTTTCACTCGATCTCTCGAGGGGGCAATGTACCAGTGTACTTCTTTCCACTGGGGCATCTGAAAAATCAGAAACCTTTTAAAAATTTGATCGCGGTAAACTTATTCTTTGAACCAATGCAGCAAGTACATTGCTTCAAAGAGGGGAAAAATGTAGACATGTGAAATTGACATCATGCATTTGATTAGGTCATATTCATCCATTCATCAAATAAATCAAGCTTAGTTGGTCAATCTCCTAAAGCCATCAACTTATATTAAATAAATCAAATTTGATCATCCTGACAACACCCTCCTTGATTAAATAAATCAAGCATTTATTTAATTAAATCTGAAATCACCTTCCATCCCTTTTGATTTAAATAAATCAAAATATTTAATTCAAATGGGTCAAAATCCACTAAACATCACCTAAGCTAATCTAATCATGATTAACCTAACCTAATCACCCATCACATCCTCTAGCTTTTCCCACTTTCACCAATAAATTATTTTAACTCATTTATAAATTCATCATTTTCTTTCAACTTGGCCTAAAAATGGAATATTCCCTCAAGTTTGAATATGAAGACAAGTTGACTTGTCCCTTCCAACATTGCAATAACTTCTCTCTTTCATGTCCCCCTCTCAACATTTAATTCACAATTTCAAATTTGAAATCTCCCTCTCTTTGGCACATTGACCAAAATGTGCTCATCCCCCAACCTATCACAAGTTGACAAGTAGCCTCTTTTCATTGGCTTGTTTTTAGTCCCACATCCTCCATATTTGGCATTCTTATATCATTCTATTCTATAAATAAAGGTCATCTCCATTGGTTTGGCTCTCCAGAACTCCACAATCTCATGCACAAATGCATCATTATCATTTGAATCCATATCATCTTCAAGGCAGTTTTATCATTTAGCTTATCTAAAGGGGTTGGGAAAGGGCTATTTTCCATATCAAAATAGCACCAATCCCCCTATGAGATGATGTTTGAGTAATTTAGGAATAGATTTCATGCATATTTCATTTATAATTTCATGTTAGTTTGGTGATATTATTGTTCCCTTTATATTTTCTCAACAATTTCATAGGGAGAGTGATTATCTCATTTATTCAATGTTGACAGATTTCTCCATATTTGTCAATCTTATTGTGTTTCACTCATATATATATATATATATATATATATATATATATATATATATATATATATATATATATATATATATATATATATATATATATATATGTATATATATATATATGTGTATATATATATATATATTTATATATATATACATATACACATATATATACATATATATATATATATAGAGACACATATATATACTCTGTGCATCTTTGGTGTTCTACACATTTTGTATAGTCAGCTATTTGGTATCTTTTTGATTGAACTAAGTTCAAATCCTTACAAAGAGGATGGTGTACATTTTGAACAGCAACGTAATTTATTCTTGTGTTTTCATATATACATTTGCACATTCATTAAGCTTCCATGCTTTTGATTTTAATATGGTGCTTGTGTTCTTTTCAATCTACTAACAAATCTAGAGTAATTGTATAAGAGGAGCTACATTACCTAGCATTCAGTATTATAGAGAAATAGGGAAATAACATAACTATTAGTAAAACATACATATATATATATATATATATATATATATATATATATATATATATATATATATATATATATATATATATATATATATATATATATATATATATATATATATATATATATATATATATATGTATATAAGCTATTTTTAAGTTTCCATTGGGATTTTCGTCAGCCCAGCCGTGAATTGGATTTTCCGGTGTTAGGGGTGTCCCGGCCGGCGAGGCCCTCACCGGGTTTTTTTTGTGGCGACATGCACCTTGGTAATTATGTTTCACATTGTTGTATTTTTAGATGAAAGAAAGAAGATTTAATTGAAATTGCTCCTATGGCAATGGGTATAATGCCAAAGATGCATAGAGATAACTGCAAAAAATAAACAAAGGATGGAAAGTGTATGTATATGTATGTATATATATATATATGTATGTGCATATATATATATATACATATACATATATATTTGTACATATAAACATATACATATATATATACATATATAAACATATATATAGATATATAGACATGTATATATACTATGTACATCTTTGGTGTTATACACATTTTGTACAATTAGTTCCTTGGTATCTTTTTGATTGATCTAAGTTCAAATCCTTACAAAGAGGATAGTGTAAATTTGAAAAACAACGTAATTTATTCTTATCTTTGCATATATACATTTGTACATTCATTTAGCTCTCATGCTTTTGATTTTAATATGGTGGCCATGTTCATTTCAGTCTGCTAACAAATAGAGTAATTGTATAAGAGCAGCTACATTATCTGGCATTCAGTATTATAGAGAAATAGGGAAATTGTAACAAAACTATTAGTAAAACATACATACATGTATTTATGCATATATACATATATATATATGTATAAACATTTATATATATATATATATATATATATATAGAGAGATATATATATATATATATATATATATATATATGTATATCGCAGAACAAGAGAGGAATGGACTAATCACCGCGTGAGAAAACACTTTCCATTCAGGTTCCTTTTATTGAGGACACGAACTCCACCACCACCAGCCAACATAATTACTAAGCCCCACATTGGCACAAAAGAAAACTGAAATGCATATATATTAAATTAGCCTACATGGCCAACCCACACAACAACTATGACTATATCACTAGAAAGGTACATCCACTCCAAGATACCTACTTGTGCTTGCTAGCTTGGGCCCCACAAATTAACATCAATGAAAGAAGGATATATATCATATAGTTTAATAGTTCATCGAATTGTTTCAGTTCCACTTTCCTTGCGAACAGTTGAAATGTAGCCAACATTGAGTACAATTCCAATAATATCAATCAAGATATTATCACTATAATTGCTCATCTCACTAACTGGAACAAAACCAGAGGTTTTTTTTGGCATGAAAATCTTATCTTCACACCATTTTATTGTTCATTTCTCATCCACAAAAAATTGAGATTACTATTTAATTAATTGAATCATTTTTTTGCTTCCTTCACTGATCCCCTTGATATTAAATAATTCGTGCCCTCCTCAACTTGACCGTAATGCAATTCAACAATATCATTAAAATAAGTAATACGTATTTCTCTCCCCTCCAATCTATAATGTCAAAACTAAAAAAACTTCCCTTCACCTCTTTGTTTGTGGAAATGGTACATCTCTTCAATATGTGTTACACAACCTATATATATGTGTACACGTATATATACATATATAAATACACATGTATATATATATATGTATGTATGTATGTATGTATGTATATGTATACAAAATTACGCACACTTAATCAAAAATTCAATCTACATTCCTTGGCACTAAATATTATAGAAAAATAGAGACATTGTAATAGAGCTATTACACGTCAAGTCCTATTCACAATTGGGCTGACAAAAATCCCATCAGAAACTTCAAACAAATAAATTGAACATATAGGAAGATATATTAGAAAGAATAACACTTAACAACGACCAAACTAATTTCATATATATACACATGTGTATACATGTGTGTGTATATATATATTTGTATATATACATATATACATACACATGTATATATACATATATATGTATATCTATACATAATGCCGTAGAGTTAATAAAAAATTCAAGCTACATTCCCTGACACTAAATATTATAGACAAGTAGAGAAATTGTAACAGAGCTATTACATGATAAGTCTTATTCACAGTTGGGCTGACAAAATCCCCATTGGAAACTTCTAACAAATAAATTGAACAGATAGGAAGAGATAGTAGAAATAATAACACTTAACAACAATGAAACTAATTTCGTATATATACTCGTTTGCATACATGTGTATATATATATATTTATATGTATACATGTATATATGTATGTATATCCATACATGTATACATATATGTATATGTATACATGTGTATATATATATATGTTTACATGTATATATATATATATATGTGTATATTTTACATGGGTATTTTGCATAAATGATTAATTTATTCTTCATGCTTTTCATTCTCTGCTTATTGTTGCTTTCGATAGTAGGTTGGAGGGTTTTGACACTTATGTGCTACAAAATGGGCAAGAAAGTATATTGATTAAATTGCATTGTCGAAAGAGCTATTAGAATAACAATTAATATCCACTAAACTATTTTCCCCTACACACATATACAAACATCTTTTCAGCTTGCCAAATCAATTATTTAACCCCAATTCTTTATGACGATACTTTTTTTCTTTAGGCTATGACAACAACTTATATGATGCATCAATCTCTACAAAATGCATATAGTTCCACATACTTAATTGTAAATTCGAGCTACATTCCTTGGCATTAAATATTATAAACAAAACATTTATGCAAAAAACCCATGTAAAATGACTTGTAGAAAATAGTTCTTATTTTAACACCTCCTATACAATTTATCTATTTGTCTTCAATATTTATTAATAATTAACATAGCTTGAATCCTCTATCAATATGTTTTCATGAGATTGTTTTTTCCCCGATCTGCTTGAAGCTCCCTCGAACAAACTAACCCAAGTCTATTTATGTAAGTGGTCAAGCTTGCAAATTATGTAGGATCGCAGTGTGTTACATCAATATGTTTCATTGTACTCTTTCTTCCTCATTTGTTTCAACTTCCCCACACCAAATTGTTCTTTTCCCAATTAACTTTGTGGCATTATAGCCATTTTTTTATAGATTATTGTTATCCATTTCCTTTACAAGTTTTGATTAATGTGGGCTTACTGTCAAAGAATGTAGTTCAAATTTTGAATTGATAGGTCAAATCTTACGTACACTACTTCTCTTGTATGAATATGTTTACTACAGGTTTTTGATCATATGACATTTAGCTATTATTCTTAAGCAACCTACAATAATCAAGGGTCTGCTATGGTGAACTCGGAAAAATAGTATCATGAAGAAGAATTTGTTATCCAATGGTTCTTACGTATACTCTTAATAGTTCTTTAAGAAGTTACTTATTTGTCTATAGTGTTTAGTGCCAAATAATGTACCTTGAATTTGGAATTGATAAGCCAACTGTCACATAGATTGTTTGTCTTGTACCATTATGTTTCATCATATTTTTGCAACGCTTCATGATGCTAATATGGTGGGTAGGAGAGCGAGCATGGGTTTATTTCCCCCACCTTCCATCATTGCCTATTTCTTCCTGCTTATATACATGGATACAATTTTTTGACACATACTTCTCTGCTAAACACAAACTCTATACTATCCATTCCATTTTCCATTGTTTACTTTAGCTAGATTGCTTGTCTTGTATCAAACTATTTAATGTGTGTTCATGACCATCTATCACTTGTGATTCTTAAGTCTTTTCCTAATAGTTGTTTTACAATTTCTCTATTTTTTTTATCGTGTGATATATGATAAGAGTCCTTGAGATTTTCCATGGAACTTACCTGCTTTCGTTGCTCGGGGGTTTAGCTAGAGTCCACGAGGCTTCATGATGCCAATATGGTAGGGAGGAGAACAAGAATGGGTTTACGTGGTTATGGATGACAAACATACACTACTCTCATGTGCTTCTGAGCAGACAAACAATATGTTGATAGCATCACATTGTTTATCCCCGGAAGCACATGAAAATGGTGTTTGTTGCTCCTTTCAACTAAACTATTTACAATGTCATGGTTGGCTTGGTTTTTATTTTGTACATGATTACATTTTTTTCCTTCAAATCTCATGCTACCAATCATTGCATTTCTCATTGTTTCCACAACTCTCTTTTTAACTTCTCCAATAGATTAGTTATAGACAATCCCTTACCAAGATACCATGCATTCAAAATATTCCACTTTATTTGTTTCTATTTACAATGAATAGTGCTAAGCTCTTTTATTGTATATGTATATTATTTTGTTTATATTACTACAGAAATATAATATGAATTCAAGAAAATTAGTGTATTGTACACTCTCTATTTCAATTTTTTTCATGCTCCTACGACTCAGTCCAATGCAACTCATCCTTGTTGAACACAATCAACAGTGTCTATAAGTATGATACTTTCCCATTGTTAACAGATAGCTTTGGTTAACTAATTGTAAAAATTATTCATTATATTTAGCCTCACATTGTATATATTATTTTTATCCGTATACTTGCTTTTTATCCTTCCTTTTTTATTTTCCTTACTTGTCCACTAACATACCCTTGTATTCCATTTGCAGGAACTAGGTTTAAGCATGCAAAGGGATTCAAAAACTAGGATACATTTTTTTCTTTCAAGTTGCCACATCAGAGAAAACACAACAATATCAAATATTATATATGGAAGCACCCGAGTTTTCCCAACATTTTTATTGTGTGATGTATGATGAAAATCCATGACATCTCTCGTGGGCATTTCATCCTTCTCTTGCTCGGGGGTTTGGCTAGAGTTCATGGGGCTCTATGATGCCAATATGGTAGGGTGAAAAACGAGCACGGTTTTTGTGGTTTTACATTTAATGTCATATATTTGTTGTTACATACATACATGTGCGCACAAATTCTTGTATAGATTTACTGTCATGTTTTTCATATTTCCTCAAAACAAAGCGTACCTTCTAATTCAATTAAAATAATAATGTATGATGAATCTCCACAGTATCTCATGTGGGCGTTTCATCCTTCTCTTGCTTAGGGGTTTGGCTAGAGTTCATGGGCCTTCATGATGCCAATATGGTAGGGAGGGAAATGAGCGTGGGTTTTGTCATTTTACATTTAATGCCATACATCTGTTCTTACATATATACATGTGTACACAAATCATTGTATAAATTTAGTAACATCTTTTTGATGTTCCATCAAAATAATGTGTACCTTCTAATTCAATTAAAATAGCAATACAAAGTGTGTGTATCGTTTCATCACATTCCAAAAATTATGAAGTAGATACTACTTATAACATCTTTCCTTTTTAGAAAACTCATTTGTGATGACCATTATAACTAATATTCAAATAAAAAATAACTTTTTAAAAGAATACTTTTTTATTCAATCTTACTAATAAAATTTGTAACTATACTAATGGAATCACTTTTTCAAAAGCATACTTGTTAATTTGATCTTAGGAATAGAACACATGACTAATAAGTCTTTAAACAAGAAAAACCCTTTAATGAATTTAAAACCATTTGTTCAACATGGCGTATAATTTTATTCTAGAATTTGATAGCCAATTTGCAACTGATAAATTTTCATTCCAAAACACAAAACCCATTTTCCTATTTTTATGCAAATAGTTCTTAATGTCAGATTCGAGTTTATAATACTTTACAATGCTCATATTGAATGAATATATATATATATATATATAATCTTTGTGTGAAAATGATTTCATTTATAACTTTAAATTGTACATAGAGTTCAAATTCATAAGATCGGCCTTCTAATATCAACTAACTTTACATTGTTAGTTTTTTAGTTCCACACTACTTGTATTAGTTTCGTACATATACTTAGTTACTTTTAATTTTTTCTATTTTATTCTAATGGGTTTAGTAGAATATCCTTTTTCCAACTCAAATAAATCATTGTTTCCCCACAAAACAAGAGATAACTTTTAATTCAATTATTGTAAAAATTCAAAATACGTGTCTCATGTCATCGCATTCTTCTTCTCCTAAGGTTTGTTCATTCATTTTCCATCTAAAACTATATAAATTAGTCTTGAATGACTATGGGGATCTTTCCTCTTTGACTACTATTTATTCTTAAAATTATATCATACCTTAATTTTGGAGGGAAATAATTATTACTAACAAAACTAATTATTTAAAAATTTAAATTGTATTTAATTTTTCAAATGTATTTTTTTAAGAAAAAATTGATTGTAAAATCATTCTCCTAAGATTATTAATTAAAATCATTTAAAAAGAAATATTGTTATTTAAATAATTAAATAAAAAAAGCAAAGATCATTTTCCTCTTTTATCCCGATGGTTATTAATCTTGCATCCATTTCCTTATCTTAAGATAATTAAATAATAATTAATCAAGGGATTGATTAACCTAGACAAAAACATCAGATATAGATGTCCATATAGGCCTAAGAACTATTAAACTAAAATACATAATACCTTAAATTTTGGAGAGAAATTATTATTATTAACAAAACTAATAATTTACAAATTTAAATTGTATTCAATTTACAAAATGTGATTTATTAAGAAAAAATTTATTCAAAAATCATTCTCATATTATTAATTAAAATAATTGATGATTAATTAATTGAGATTGGAAATAATGGATACATTGTAAATAATGAAGACGGCCTACGTTTTTATTTTACATTTCCATAATCAATTTCCAACTAAAAATAATTGATGTGGAAACGCAAAAATCAATCTCATGTTTTATGCAAATGCTTCTTAATCTCTCGTGCATTGTTTGTCACATAACAATAAAAAAGTACACTATAACATGGGGTTTAAAATGTTGTACAATGCTTCATATCTTTTAGTTTATTATAATGTACTCTACGGATCTTGTTCTCGATTAAATCCTAAGTCAAAATATTTGCCTCATACTATAAACTAACCTCCTGTTATTCCATATTGAATAATTAACATGTTCTCGACTCATTCAAACAATTGCAAATATTTTTCAATATTTACACTTCACATTGCATTCCAAAAACAAGCTTCTTCCTTATTTCCCATTGGGTGGCCATTTGTGGTGGACCCCTATCAACTGATCGTTGCATGCCTGTGCATGACTGCTAATTATTGAACATAAAAAAAAATAGACTGTTTCAAAAACAGTAATTAAAAAACAAAAACAACAATAATATGAAAGTCTAATTTTAATGTTTGGTCCAAATAAAACAAGTCCCTTATTAAAATAAAACCACCATTAAAGACCGCAAAAAATATTTTGCCTTGTCTTGAATTGAATACTGTCTATACAACTAATAAAATGCACATTTGTCTGTATTTATTAATTAATTGAAAATATAATTAATAAATACAGTCAAACCTGAATTCTGCTGGCTGGGTAGACGGCATAGTTTTACATTGAATATCACCACTGTTAGCAGATTTCAATATTGACCTATTAATACGCTTGTACATCCGTCGTCTTCCTCTATAAATACGGCCTCCTCCATTCGTCGATCGCAATTCTCGATCTTCGCTCTGTATCACCAAAGAAAAGTACGTCTCGCTGCATCTTCAACGCTTTTACTTTGAATATCACCCTTCCTGAACGAATTTCAATTTTGACCTATTCATACACTTCCGCTCCGTCGTATGTCTCTCTATATATATGATTTACTTTCTTTATCCATAGCCATTCTCGATCTTTGCTCTGCATTTAAGATATTCATCCAGCTTTTCTTCCTTTATTAGTAAACACGAACACATTTCTTTACATTAGATAAGGTTTGGCAGTAAGTTTGGTAGTACGTATGGCGAGATCAATGCTTCTGAAAATTATGGTAGTGTTCTTGTGCTCAACGTTGTGTTTTCTCTAGCGGTCTCTGGTCGATCCATCCCGAAGGAAAAAATGAATACAAATGAAGGCATGACCAACAGTAAACCAATTGATAATCTGCTTGAAATTGCTGAGATGTTAGCATCGTGTCCTAACTGTTCAGGCAATATTCCAGATCCTAATTGCTGCAAAAGATAAAACCAAGCTGCATGGAGCTGTTGTGAATCCAATTACCAAATTATGATTTTCCGCCATGGAAACTCCGGACACTTTTACATAATTTTTATCTTTTCTGATCCGCAGTGACGGAGAAATATAATCAATTTCCTTCCGGTAGTCACTGACACATTTCAAAAGCAAGAACGCTTTCATCCATCTGGATTGCGTAAATATTTTATTATTTTCTCTGTCATCAAGAATATGCATATTAAGTTTAATCAAATCTTAAATCTTAAATCTGGTACAATATAAATTTCAGCAGACATTTGCTAATAAAGTGTCGATATATAATATGTGAAAGGTTATGAATTAATAAGATCTCATCCAAGCTTTAATACAATCTGTATTATTCATTTAAAGTAAGAAAAAATTCTTTACATATAATGTTAAATTCAAAAATAAGGAAAGCTAGAAGAACTACAATAATGAAATAGAACATCCCAAATTCCATTCCTTTCAAAGATTGTAATAACCCACTTAGCACACACAGTTAATATATGAAATGACCACCGCAATTATGAGGTAGACTATGCAAATTTTACGCAATCATGTAAAAACCTTTTCCTTTAGAATAGTGTTGATATTAAATCTTATATTGTGCTATTTTTGGCTCCCTTAGAGTGTTTTGGTGATCTGATAATAATTTTTTTGGAGTGTATTGGATGGGCCCTATTGAATCCCTTTAACAAGCATTGTTCTGTTATGTTACGTTCCTTTTTCTTGAAAAAATATTTATTGTCTAAATGTCCGGATTTAAGCTTCAAATACTTAAATAAATTTAGTGTCTATATGTTTTGATTGAAGCTTCAAATACTTAAATGGCAACAAGGTTGTAATATGTTCAAGCTCTCTATCCTGATCCCCTCCACATTTCATATTTCTATAATGATGTAGTATTATCTATGGAAAATGCTTTATGTGAGATCTTTCTTTTTTAATTCAAATTCATGATTAGTTATCAACTATTAGAAATATAACAATCAATTTAGGTACATGTATATTTACTTTCCAATTTTTCATTATATTGTACATTGGAATTCATGTGGTGATATTTTTCATTTCATAGAGAATTGAAATTTTTATTTTTATTAAGATTTTGAGTCTATTATCCAATTATAATGACTCATTAGTGGTAAATTATCAAAATCTTATTGAATAATATTTCCCTATTCTTCTTTGTATATCTCAATTTTCTATTTTTTAATATATCTTTTGGGAGCTAATGTCTCAAAAAGTTGTTGAGGGTTATTCTTGTATGGATTCAAAGTGCATATGTAATTCA
Source organism: Sequoia sempervirens (assembly GCA_007258455.2). Taxonomy (NCBI): domain Eukaryota; kingdom Viridiplantae; phylum Streptophyta; class Pinopsida; order Cupressales; family Cupressaceae; genus Sequoia; species Sequoia sempervirens. The sequence goes on from VDFB02338372.1 coordinate 10,628,788, forward strand.
ATGTAAAGTTCAAGAACTTATCTTTGGGAGTATCAATTTGTTTCATGTAATTATTTGTCTATGTAATTTATTCTTATTTTGCAATGAAATTAATTAGATATTACATTGTAGTGAACTAGCAAGCTATGTTCTTAGTGAGAAATTTTTGTGGCGCTATAGTTCCTAGGATATGGTTTGATTAAAATATATTGATTTTATATTCCTCTATTCATATGATTTAGAAACATGACATAATATTTTATGTTTTAGGGCTTTCATCCACATCCATTTTTCATGGATAATTCTAAGTTTCATTTTCATTTTATAATTTTATTTTATTCAAATAATATAGTAATTTTCATTGTATCTCTTATTTGTGAAATATTTTTTGATTTTTATTGAAAAAATTTGATACCTATCACTTTATGATCACTCCAATAGAAACTATGTATTAGTTAAGAATATATAGTTATTATATTGTGTATTAAACTATTCATAATGTTTTGATGTGATACAAATACACACACACTAACATTAATGATTATAATATTTTCAAATGTTATTTAAATTTTCATGGACCCAAGGTCTATGGAAAAAATTAGGTATTTTTATTCATCTTATCACGTTTTTAATAAGTTAGCCCAAGAAAAATGGTATTGCTACCAAATTTTGGTGAAAGTTATAAATAATTAATAAATAGTAATACTAAATCTATCATATAAGATTCAAGGGATTAAAGGGATTAAAGGATGGAGGATCTTTTTTTATCTATAGTTGGCTACTCACTTAGAGATTAGATAAAATACTTGAATATAACATTTTGTAGGCATATTGTGTTTTATTTTCTTTTTAATTTTTAAGTTTTTAATTTTTTTGTGCATCCTAGTGTTTAGGGTTTTGTTCTATATTTCATTTCCCTTTTTAAAATTTTATGAGGATTAGTGGGTTGATGGAGTTTTTTCTTCCACCTTGTGACTTATAGGTAGAAGGAACATCTTCATGGTTAACAAATAAATAGTTTTATATCACTAATAATTGTTTCATACAAATAAAATTTTGAGTAAAATTATGTTTGGTTAATGTGTGTATATAGTTGAACATTAATTGATAACATAATTAATGTTATAAGTACAAGGAATCAACAAGAAAATGGTCATTATAATTAACAAATGATGCATTGTGCTCATACTACATGCGTTAAATAGTTAGACATATTGAGTAACGAATTTTGTCTAGTCATCTCTAGTAACATGATGAAGAAGTATTGTACCTTTAGATGATAAAAGGTGGTGGAATAAATCACTATGTGTATAGTACTTATAGTTGTTCGATCTTTAAATTTTTATTTTAAATCAAAAAATAATTTTTAATGTCTATTTTGAGATCTAAAAATGTTTTATTTAATACCTATTAGTGTATTAGATTCATGTCAATTTGATTAATTTGTTAGTTGAAAAAATATATTATTCAAAATTGAATACAATTTTACAGAATAATAAACATTATAAAAACCATTTTATATGTATAAATTTTAATAAATAATATTATTTTAGTAGCACGAAATTTTTTTCCCGAGCTTGATTCTAAAAGTGTTTGCTATATACAAATATAACATGGAATTTGTAACTTCATCTAGCTTAAATATTATTTTTTGTTATGCTTTGTTGGATGTTCATAATTTATTCTAAGTGCCCTTTTTCGTAGAGGCTAAGATTATATTTATAAAGGTTAATTGATTTATCACCTTAAACTATCATATCAAGATCCCATAAATTATAAATTGAATTAAATATTGAAGAAAAAATAGAAGAAAAGTCAAATGTCCAATTCAAGCACTACCATTTTAGTCATCTATAAGAACAAAAACTATTGTGAGATTATGCCCTTGAAAATTATCACAATATATATGGAATTCATATTTCCTTTCTAAAATTAACCTAGGGATGGCACACGTCAACTGACATAAAGATGTATATTTTAAATTTGTAGATGATTTTTTTCTTTTAATCTTCTCTTGCAATTTCCACTATCCACTATAACAAGAAATTGTAAGTTTTTTAATTATGCGGTTAATTTTTGTAACAGTGCATTCTCTACATTAAGCCCTTCACCATTAATTTTTTGTTTTACTCTCAAAGAGAGAGAATCTAAAATGAGAGAGCTACACATCAAGGAGCACACTAAATGGCAGTTATTATTCACTTTTAGAAATGGTCTAAGATAATTGCTTATTCTTATTCAAATGATTTCAAAGTTTTGAGTTGTTACTTAAACATATTATCACAACATAATCTAAATCATAGATTTCGCCAAGTTTCACTGTGAGATTTGAAATTCAGCAAACTTCAAAGAAGTCTTAGAAATTCATTCTGGTTCACCCTATTATTTGTATGGATAAGGGCTGATCATCTTTTCTAAAATATATTTTGAAATGATGTTTTGTTTTAACAATTCAGTTGGGCGAGACCTGAATGGATTCGTTTGTTGTTTCGAAGAAGGGGAGATGCAAATGAGGACAGAGCAGCTCCAATCATCGATCGTCTCCCACCCATGGCTAAGTTGCTCACCCATTCCAATACGAGCTGGTTGAGAGGTAAAGAAATACTATTTTCTATGGATCAAAAGATCAGTGCCGTCTATCGCGCTTATTCGTTATCCCCTCCTGCCACTATTCATTTTCTAGGGTTTCCCATTCGGCATACACTCAAGAATCTAATGAAATGCTCCTAGGAGCGAGCTATATATACAGTCCCTCCTCCGGCATTTCTGTCAATCGACGGTCTGATCTAGCTGCTCAGGCTTCTTTCGACTCACCACCATCCCCTCTAATATTTCTTCCTAGGGCGACCATAGTACCAGGAGTGTTCGATGGCTCCATATCTCCTTTGATTTCTAATGTCAAAGTCAAGCTGGAAGAGATTGGCTATGGTAGGATGAGTACGTGTGGCTATCGCCTCCTCATTAGCACGAGTAGCCCATGGAGAGGTCTTTCGGGAGGGTGTGATCAGCATAGAAGCTGGGGTCTATATTGTATTTGCAAGTATGTTTCTGGAATCAACTATGTAACTTTTATATCACATAACTTTTATATTACATAGAGGTATTCTGAAACACATCAAACATATCGGGCAAATTTACCTTCAGCAAATTAGCATCGGAAAATTTATGGCCACCAACAATTCACTGCGGGAAATTTATCAGACAAATTCATCTGAAAATTCACCACCAACAAATCACCGCCACTGAAATTAATTGCAAACTTTTAATGAAATGAATTTTTCGCAGCGGTGAATTGCTGTTGGTGAATTTTCCTTGAGGCGAATTTACAATTCACCGCCACAGAAAATTAATCGCAAACTTTTAATGCAATGAATTTTTCGTGGCGGCGAATTGCTGGTGGTGAATTTTCCTTGAGGTGAATTTGTCATGGCAGTGAATTTGAATTATCCGGGCGGTGGTAAATTGCTGGTGGTGAATTTTTCTTGAGATGAATTTGTCATGACGGGGCCATAAATTGTTGGCAGTGAATTTTCTCCACAGTGAATTGCTGACTGAATTTTCCTAGAACCTTCTGAAACATAATTGCAAATAGTATTGTTTTATTTGTATGAATTTATTGTTTATAGTTTTTTAAATAATTAAATTTATATAAGATAAATTTATTCACATTTAAAAAATAATCGCTCTGCTAAATTTCATTCTAATTTTATTATTGTCAAACATGAACACAAAGTTAACCTGAACCTTATTACATAAGTTTTAATCTTAAAAACTGGAGCTGTGAAACGTAGCAGTGAACACTGGAAGAGAATAATTTATATTGCTCTTTTACCAGTGCAGATTATACAAGATAAAAGTTAAATTAAAAGCATCTCTCAGTTTTTTTAGAAGAAGAAAATGATTTTTTTTTACTGCCATATCAGTGTTACAGCACATATGAGCAGATTATACAACTTGGAACAGATAACTGCTTGCTTTGTTGTAGCTAATATCTGCATTTGTATTTACATTAGTCTTCAGGTTGTATCGAGCAGAAACTTGCAAGGAAAACTTGCATTTGTATTTACAGATAACGGCTAGAAGAAGCACACTGTCATGGTTCTCATAAACATTGATCCGGCCATATTTGCTTCTGGAGAGCGTCCTTAGAAAAGAAAGTTGTTCACGTTGAATAACTCGGTACAAGGAAAAGCTGGGTGGATGGGATAAGGTGAAATGCAATGTATTCTGGAGAGATCGAATGAAGATGGAATATATTTCATATGGAAAGTACAGAATATATAATGCAATATATTTATAGTGGGAAGTCACGGATAGACAACGATCCGAATAGTTGACTATTGTAATTCGTAAAAGGACCCATTCAAAATTTTGAACTCACACAATGGCGTTTGAGACACTCAACAAGTAAGTCAAAAGGATTTATAATACATGTATAAAATCTTCGTTGAAATGGTCATAAACTTTAAAATGTAAGAAGTTATCAAATTGATAAATATGTTGTAAGTAAAAAGGATTTTGTTGTTATATTATTAGGGTATTAAGGTGTATGTATTTTATTTAAACATCATTTAATTTAATGATCAAATAGACAATAGAAATTGTATATCTTATTCAAATCAAAAGGTGGTAAATACTTAGTCAAAATATAAATTTGACTATTAAACTAGATTATGTTTAAGAATAGTCAAGGGCAAATGTGTGGGTCAAATTTTTGGTTTGCCTTTGATTTGTTATTTTTTGTTTTTGATAAAGGAAAAAATGGGTTTTACAGGGACCTGAAACCGCAAAGTTTACAACATAAAATATGAAAGGACAAAAAAGTCCAACGATTTAAACAGGCTACAAAAAAGGAAAAATCCAAAAAAAAAGCAGCCAGCGAAAAAAAGCAAGGACAACCAAAGAGTCAGCCAAGGCACAAACCAAAAAACCAACAGCAACTAATCTAGAGTCTTCAGAACAATCTCAGTCTCGGCTTCCAAATCCTGCATATCCTGGACACCCTTCTTGAAAGTTTGAATCATCTGTGGCGTGGGGGGTTCCTTCCTTTTCAGATTAGCCCTGGTTCTCTTCGAAATCCCTATGTCTTATTCCTAGTTTTTATCTTTCACCTCTTCCAAATCAACAACCAAAGAGCCCTGATGAGCTTTATCCAGTTTTTCAGTCATTGCGTTGATAATGATAGCATTATGTCTCGATATTCTGTTATTTTGTTCAGTAATTATCTTCAGAACATTTTTTATTTTTTCCAAGTCCATTTATATCCTTCTGTCTTTACCCACATTGTCCTGGATCTCCTTACTAGCAATGTTCTCATTATGCTCTTCATCCTTCTTGCATAACGTGGAAACCTTAGCTCTAACTTCTTCCAATTTACTCTGGAGGGCCCAGTTTTTTATTTTTAGGTCATTAATTTCATGAAAGACCCATTTTGACATTCTGAAATGGTCCACAACATTATTCCTAGCTATGCCCAGAAAATCAGCAGTAGGTTCCCTATCAAGATTGAGGCAACTTTTAGCAGGGTCAGAGGCTCCAGGGGACCCAGTTCTAACATCTATGTTCGTCGACGGGATAGAAGAGGAAGAATTATTATTTACGCCGGAATCCTCACAATTAGGAGAATCTTTAGAATACGAAACAAGATTTTAAACAAGGAAAATCTTTCCAGTGCCTTTGGCTTTGGGAGTAGAACTTTCAGGCTTAGAAGTAGGGCAAACTTTAACAGGCTGGGGATTACGGATTTGGATTTTCTTGCCAGTCTGGATAGAGGGCGGATCCAGGACCATCCTAACTGGACTCAAATTTGGTTTATTCCACGAACAACTATGTTCAGTGTCATCCTCCTCGGACGCCGAAGAGGCATCTTGGTTAGCAGGGGCCGACATATTTTGGAAATGTTCAAAACTTAATCTTATCAGACCAATATATAATATAGGATATCTTTTAGGGATTTTCTTATGGTCTTCCAAACTCTTTCTTAAGGAACAAAGTAAATAGTAGGTGAGAGAAATCCTGACCTTATAGCGAAAATGATTGAGCAAGGCAAAATGATAGCGGTAGACCCTAGTGAACTGACCATCTAGGGTGATATACTCCATAATGATGCGAAGAACTTTTCTCCGGAGAGCTTTAATGGTGCCGGCCTCAAAGTAAATGTTGGAAACTTTCACAAGTTTCAATTTTTCCTTGTCTTTCTTCAGAAATCTGACCACCGCTTCATCAAAGAAATTCTTGTCCTAGAAAAATTTGTGTCCTTTAGTGGACATACCAGTCACTTCAGCAATGAGATTTTCATCAAGCTTAAAGAGGATGTTATGTTATTTTCTCCTTTAAGAGGATGTTATGTGTTGAAAGTGACAAGTTTTATTTAGCTCATTCATATAGTATCTATGTAGAAATAGAGCAATTTCAAGATTCAAATGAAACTATGATATGCACATTTGTAACATGCACCATGTTGTCATGTTTTATATATTAGTAAATTTTAAATACATTTTTTAACTATCAATCCACTAAATATAAAATGAAAGATTGTTCTCTCATCACTTATAAGTCTACTCTAGCCTTCAAGCAAGTGTATGAACCATTTAGGCATTTAAAAATGTTTTGATTAATGTTGGTAGCCAAAAGGTGGCTCTAATGGGCCCAATAAAAGCCCTAAGTTCAGTAATGTTGACAACTTCATAATGACCTATCTTCTAAAATTTCAACTATAGTAGCTCATTTTCATCATAACTCTACTAAAAAAACATATGTAAATATTGCTTTTGCTAACAAATACATCCTAGTCTCCCAATGAAACTTCTAAAGAAGTTGGTAGGTCTTGTATTTTAGAACTCCAATCTTTGTGAGTTCTTTATTCAATGCAAATTTGATGGTTTAAATTACTTCTACACTAAAGGAAGTTAGGCACTCATATAGACCTCTTGATGAGGTTGAAAATGGTAATTTATTCATAAAAATGACGTGTATTTTAAGATTTTTCTCCTAAAATTTATAATTTGTTTATGTGAAATAGTTTCTTTCCATTCGGTGGTTGGGACCCTAGAAAATGTCACTACACTTGTTCTTTATGAAATGCAAACCTCTCTTGAATTTATAATTGGTTTATGTGAAATAGTTTATTTATGTTGTTGTGGTTGGGTTCCTAGGAAATGTCACTACACTTGATCTTCATTAAATACATCTCGTGGAATGTTAGTGATCAAATATGCCCACATGCTACAAACTCATTATCTAAGATATTTTAGAGATATTTGGTCTTCTAGGTAGTCTTTTTCTTTAGGAGATCAAACTTATCAACTTTCATCTATCAACTATGTCTCACTTTTAGTTATTATTTTAGTATGACTAAGTTGATATTTGAGAAAAAAGGCCACATACTAATGAGATTGATAACTAGTGAAAGTTAGAAAAGATTTTTTATTAGCAATGAATTAAGCCTTTATGATCCCAATATTGGATCACCTCTTATTTGTTTGGAATCTTTATCCATATTTTAAAGGTGATAAAAGGTTAACTACTTGGAAGAATAATAAAAATACTCACACTAGACATGTCTTTTAAGTATGTTTGTGTTAGCATATTACATTGCTTGTGGTTATAAAATTCTCCCTATGGTTACCAACATAGTTATAGTTGGATAAACTCTATTCATTCTTGTATAAAAATGATTCCCCTGCATTCAATAGATAATTGTCTATTCACTCTCTTCATATGTTATCAGAGCAGGCGATGATAAAAGTTTTTTATTGGCATTTGATATAAATTACCTATGTGCAGGGAAAGGAAGCATGCCAGTGAAATATGTAGTGAACACATGAGGTACGAAGGTATTGAGGAACTCAAACACCAACTAAGTGTAGGTTCAAGCCAAGGGTGAGAAGGCATTTGATTACATTTGTTTTGCGAGACATTTAAATGCATTTGCTCTGAGAATCCAATGCATACATTTGAAAAGGATTTTATACATCTCTTGGCCTTTTTTACATCAACCAAAATGGTAATGCTAACATTGCACTTTCTACTATTTTTAAATCTCAATGGTCAGAACATTTAAGGATGACATTTTGAATAATGTTCCCCTGTATTGATTCGGTTTTAACTTTGGTTGCATTCAATTTTTTTCTTAAAAACACCATCCTTCTATTTTATAAAGACCTAGGTCACAGGTTACAACCTCTAAGGTAAAATATACTCAAGATCTCTACAGAAGGTTAAAGAGCCATTGATTTTTGTTGGTAGGGAAAAGGTAGAAAAAAAATAAAAATAGAGATTACAAACTGCTACTGCAAATACAAACTTTATTTTTCTAATGAAAAAATATTACATACTATAAAATCTAAACCCAAGCAAACATTAAAACACAAAACACAGAGGAAGCACAAATATTTTACAAACAAACACACATGAGCTTCATATTTCTATGATAATAAAATTCATTACATCTAACTCCTCTTTTTAGAGGTTTTGCATAACCAATACTTAATATGGTTCATGCATGCATTGAACCCAAAATAGAATGCCTAAACACAAGAATACACATACAATCAACATGCAGTAACATATAGATACACACAATTATTAAAATTAATTGTTTACTAAAAATTTTGCATGGAATATTCAGTGAGGCTCATGCATCATTTTCCAACATACCCCCCCTTTGATGCTAAGACTCACAATATTATCTTGAAGTTTTGTAAATTGAACCTAAACAACTCAGTGTGCAGATAGACTTTCATAGATCATAAGATTTTCCCTTTCTTTCTCTAACATAGAGAAGACTCACTATTGTCAATTATGGCAGAGGAATGAAGAATAATAAAGTAGAGTACAAAAATCACTGAAAAAAATCGCATAAACAAAGTATTGAATGGAAAACAGAAAAACAACATTCATTTATTCATTCATCTATATTAAAACAGGGGAATACGATATTAAGTCTAGTCTTATGTTTCTTCAAGTAGTTGGAAACAACTTATAATAGATGAAGTAAGCTACAAGCAACTTAACCTAATATGGAGTTGTCTCGAGTCTTCTGGAGTAAAGACATTTACTGACTTCACCTACCAAAACCAACTAAATGAAGAATTCTATCAGAATGTTGCGTACAGTTGAAACGTACAGTTGAATTATCTTTAACACCCCCTCCTAATATCAACTATTACAATTATTAGCACTAACAATCCCCAAGTGTTTTTTTTGAAATTAAAAAGCATTCTTTCCCAATGGATTTGTAAAGATGTTTGCTAGTTGATCTCATGATCCACATAAGTCAAGAGAAATTTCTCCATTTTGGACGAGCTCTCAAATGAAGTGAAAGCGAGTGTCACTATGCTTGCTTTTCCTATAGAAGAGATGATTTTTGGATAAGGAAATTGTGGAGCTATTATCATAGAAGATAGGAGTTGGCTCCTTTTCAACATGTGCAAGATCATTTAGTATCCTTCCTAGCCATACTTCTTGACAAGTTGCTGTAGTTGTAGCCACATACTCTGCCTCTACTGAAGATATTGAAACTATGGGCTATTTCTTGGATGCCCATGAGATGAGATTTGTTCCCAAGTGAAAAGCATAACCTAATGTGCTCTTCCTATCATCTATGCTGCCAACATAATCACTATTTGTGTATCCTAAGAGTAAAGCATCTTCAGATTGAGTGTACTATAATCCATAGTTGATTGTCCCTGCATCATATCTCAAAATTATTTTTGCTACCTTCCAATGTGAATCTTTTGGAGAGTCCATGAATCTAGATACAAAACTTGCAACAAACACTATGTCAGGTCTAGTTGCAGTGAGATATAGAAGGTTGTCAACTAGCCTCTTGTACAAGGTAGAATGATCAACTGGTGGTCCATCATCTTGTATTCTCAACTTTTTTCATTGAGAAATGGGTGTCTGCTGGTTTGCAACTGTCCAAATGTTTTGAATTTTTTTAGCATTTCTAAAGCATACTTTTGTTGACAAACAATACCTTGAGTAGATTGCTTAATTTCAATCCCCAAAAATTATTTCATGATTCCAAGATCAGTCATTTCAAACTCTTTTTTCATGGAAGCTTTGAACTCATCTAACATCAAATTTTTTGTATAGAGCAAGTCATCAAAATAAAGACAAACAATGAGAATTTTACCTTCATGATCTATTTTTGTATAGAGAGTTGGCTCATGATTGCTCCCAATGAATCCACTATTGATGAAGTAAGAGTCAATCTGACTGTACCAGGCTCTTGGAGCTTGTTTTAAGCCATACAATTCTTTCTTCAACTTATATAATTTATGCTCTTGTCCTTTGATTTCAAACCCTGGTGGCTGATCTACATATATCTCTTCTTCTAATATGCCAAATTTAGAAATACAAATTTGACATCCATTTGAAAAACTTTCCATTTATTTTGAGCTGCAATAGCCAAAATAGTTCTAACTGTGTCTAACCTTGCCATTGGAGCAAAGGTTTCTCCATAGGTTGTGCCAAGTTGTTGAGAGAAACCCTTGGCAACTAGCCTTGCCTTATGTTTTTCTATCTTTCCTTTGTCATTCAACTTTGTCTTATATATCCACTTGACACCAATGTTGGTTTTGTCACTTGGTAGGTCAACAAGATCCCAAGTTTTGTTATTTTCTATGGCTTCAATTTCCTGATTCATTGCATCAACCCAATGTTCCTCCTTTACTGCTTCTTCAAAGTAGGTTGGTTGATAAGAAAGAAAGGAAAAAAGATCTTGTTCAATTGCATTTTCCTACTCATATATTTCCCTTAAGCTTTGAGTTCTCTAATTGTCTATAGAGGAAGATGAATCACTCCTAGGAGAATTACCATTTCTAAAGTGTTGTTGACCTTGTACCTACAATCTTAGTGGCCTTGGCGGGTGAACTTGTTGATCTAAAGGTTCATCAAATAGTTACAATAATGGATTTGGACCATCCAAAGTTTCATTTTCTTGATCACTCCATGATTTATTCTCAAAGAACTTGACATCTCTACTCACCACGAATTTGTTAGTGATAGGATTGTAGAGTCTATAGGCTTTTGATTGTTCACTATAGCCGAAAAAGATGCATTTTTCACTCCTATTGTCAAGTTTTTGTCTTAGTTCCTTTGGAACGTGTGCTAAAGCAATGCAACCAAAAATTATAAAATGAGCTACATTCAACTTTGTACCAGACCAAGCCTCTTGAGGCACTTTTCCTTGAACACTAGGTGTAGGAGATCTATTTAAAATATAGACTATAGTAGCAATAGCTTTAGCCCAATAATCATTTGAAAATTTATTTTCTCTAAGCATGCATCTAGCCATATTCATGATGGTCTTATTTTTCCTTTCAGCTACTCCATTTTGTTGTGGAGTATATCTTGTTGTGGTTTGCATAATGATTCCATGTTGTTTGGAAAAATCTATAAATATTTTGAGTTGTATCTCCTCCTCTATCTGACCTGAGCAGTTTTATATATTTACCACTTTTTTTTCTGCTTCAGCTTTGAAATATTTGAACTTTGAAAAAGTATCAAACTTATTCTTGAGAAAATAAATCTAGATTTTCCTACTAAAGTCATCAATAAAGGTCAAAAAATAAAAGCTACCACCAATGGATTGAGTTTTCATTGGTCCACAAATATCTATGTGGACTAACTCTAAGTTTTATTTTTCTTTATTCGAGGATGATGGGAAGTTGTCTCTCTTATGCTTTCCAAGCATACAACTTTCACATTGACTGTCAAGACCTTTTAAAATAGGAAGACCTTGAACCATAGATTGCTTTTGAAGAAGACTAAGAATCTTAAAGGGAAGATGACCAAACGTAGAATGCCATAATTGTGACTCATCTATGCTTGAGACATTGTGAGAAAATGATTGTGACAGAATGACACTCTTAATATTTAAGGGAAACATTCTATTCTTGGTTCTTTCAATCTTTGCTATAAGTCTTCTACCAGGAGGTTTGTCAAAAATTTAAGTTGTACCTTTAAAGATTATATCATAGCCATGTTCCATCAACTGACCTACACTTATGAGATTTTATTTCAAGTTTGGAACATAATAGACATCATGTATCTCTTTTCGTTGATTTTGTTTAGAAATAATGGGCACAATTCCTTTCCCTTGGGATTTTACTTGAGAATCATCACCAAGAGTAATTTCAGAGTTTATAGAAGTATCCATGCATGAAATTAAATATTTTTTACTTGTCACATGATTACTATAGCCACTTTCTATCAACCAAAGGTCTTTAGTGTGATTGTCTTCATAAATATGGCAATAAATAAACATTGCTTTTGAGGATTCTCCTTCGTTATTGAAGACATGTGCTCTACCGTTGTTTTGGTCTGACTGTTTCTTTCTACATTCAGATTCATAGTGTCCAAATTTCTTGCAGTAGAAGCACTGGACTCTAGATTTATCAATCCATTTTCTACCTCTTTGTGCCTAATTATGAGAGTTTCTAGATTTCCATGATTGTTCATGTGTTATCAACCTTTCTTCTCCATGTTGATTTGATCTGCCTCTATTACTTTTCCCTCTACTACTTCTGCCTCGGTTTCCTCTACCTCTACCTCTACTAAAAGAGGCTTGAGTCTTGAAAGCTTGTTCGAAAGACTCTTCTTCTAGATCTAGTCTTGTATCATGTAACAAAAGTGATCCAGTTAGCTCTACTATTGAAAAAGTAGCGAGATATTTGGACTCCAAAATAGCTACTACAACCCTTTAAAATTTATTTGGTAAGCTTCTGAGGACTTTTTCAACAATTTTCTAGCCTTCAATGGTTTCACCATTAATCTTGATCTAGTTTACAATGCCCATGACTTTGTTCATAAATTGATCAATATTCTTCGAGTTAGACATTCTCAATGTTTCAAACTGTGTTCGCAAGGTTTGCAATTTGACTGTCTCGATTTTTTTAGTTCCCTCATATGTAGATTTGAGGATATCCCAAGCCTCTTTTGATGTTGTTGCACCTACGATTTTTGAGAAAATAGAATCATCAACAGAGTTCCGAATCCAACATTTTTCCCTATTCTCTTTCTTTCTTTGGTCTACAACTGCATTTATCTGAGCATTATTCATAGTAGCTAACTCTGCTAGAGTGGGCTCTATGTAGCCATTTTCAACTGGTTCCCAACATTCCTGTGCTTGCAGAAAAGACTTCATTTTCAAGGACCAAAAAACATAATTTTTACCAAGAAGAATGGGAGTCTATGGAAGATTGGTAGAGGTAGCCATAATTAAAAAAAAACTTCCAATGTAGAAAAAATGATTACGCTTTCTTAAAGAGCCCTACAAAATATGCCTCATATGCCTCTTGCAATGCTGAAATGGAAGGACTCTTGGAAGTGCATGTTTGTAATTTCTATGACAATAATGGCAACTTCCTTATGATGAGAAACTCTGTGCTCTTTTGATACTTTCAAATCTCTTAGAGAGCAATTGTTCTGGGCTTGAATCTATGTGGCTACTTCACTCCAACAATAGCCAGTTTTGTTGACTTCCTTGACTTTGATTTGGGCTTTTTCTTGGTTTTTCTTTCTATTGAATCTAATCTAGCTGCTCTCCATTTAAGTATGAAGAGCCTTATGCAACCTGGCTTGTAACATGCTCTAATACCATGTCAATTATGGTAGAGGAATGAAGAATAATAAAGCAGGGTACAAAAAAAATTGAAAAACAAAGCATAAACAGAGTATTGACTAGAAACCAGGAAAACAACATTCATCTATTCATTCATCTATATTAAAATAGGGGAATACAATATTAAGTCTATTCTTATGTTTCTGGAAGCAGCTGGAAACAACTTATAATAGATGGAGTAAGCTACAAGCAACCTAGCCTAATATGGAGTTGTCTGGAGTCTTCCAAAGTAAATACATTTACCAACTTCACCTACCAAAACCAACTAAATGAAGTAGTCTATCAGAATGTTGCGTATAGTTGAAATGTACATTTGAATTATCTCTAACAACTGTCTCTCCAATCATATGATACCTTATTTCTTTTAACATGCCAACATTTAGATTTATAGAATGTTTTAAACATACCTCTAACTTTTCTCCAAATGGATCCATCAATCCATCCATAATTAATCTTCATACAATATTTCTTAGATTGTCCATTCCATTCTCTATTCCAACATGTTTTTCTAAATGATTCTTCAACACACAAATTGTACAAGGATGAATATCCCAACATTTCTCTTTTTTGTGTCCTCCCCTATGGCAATGAGAACATTCCATAAACTCCATACTTTTAGCTAATTTGCACAAACTTGTAACACTTGTTACATAACTTCTATCTCTCTCACCATATTCTTGACCTTCATTTTTTGGCCTCACAATTGGCTGAATGGACTCTCTCATTATTTTCCCATTTTTTCCCAAACCTTTTCTCTTTTCAAACCAACCTTTGTTATCAGCTTCACATGCTGCAAAAACATTAGTTTCAAACACATCTTCATCTTCAACTTCACATTCTTTACCTGAAGAAACTTTAGTTGCATCACCCATATTAAATGAAGAACAAAAGTCATTTGTATCACATGAAACATCACACAATAATGAATTTGACCTCAAACATTCAATTTCTTTCTCCAACAACTTTAGCTTTCCTTCCAGATCCTCATTCTATTTCTTGACTTCATCAAGCAGCTTCAATATGCCTTCTAACTCTTTATTTTTCTTTTTCACTTTTTCTAATTATTTTTCTATATTTTCATTCTCACACAAATAATCACACCTTTCTTCTGAAAACTCCTTTATATCTTATCTATCAATTCTGAATTACACTTTTTCAGCTTCACCAATTCATCTTTCAAAATGTCTTTTTCAACTTTAAATTTATAGTTTCTTTCTTCACCTTCTTACCAATATTCCCCATTAAAGAAAAAATTTAAACACTCCTTCTAAGAATTACAGTTGATAGTGATTCTTGATTGCGAATAAAAAATTTAATAAAATTTGTGATTTGTTTACCTTTTATTTCTTCCTTACTTAGCCTTTTTTTCTTAAAGCTTCTCTTTATTTCTGCCCAAGATTTCCACAATCTTTCTCTTGAAATCTGCACTTTTCTTGGAGACTAAACCTCAAACTTTCTCTAAAACTCTATGGCTACCTTCAAACTCTTTCCTCTTGGTAGCTTAATAAAATCTTGTTCCCTTAATATACCTCTGCAATTACCATGACTTCCACACTAATGACTCTATCCTCTAGATCTAGGGCACCTCTTTTAAACTCTACAAATTTCTTCATAATACAATCCTTCTAAGGCAATCCAACAACAATCCTTAGGCAACAATGATCCTTTGGATTTCTTTTCAATGCAATGGTAGCCTACAAAAAAATTATGATTACTTAGCAATCTTTTTAAAATTTCAAAATTTCTCCTTCACAATATGCAACTATATTTTACAATATTGAGAATTATTCAACCCTCTGATCTAACTTGCTCTAATAACAATTGTAAAATCTAAACCCAATCAAACATTAAAACACAAAACACAGAGGAAGCACAAAGATTTTACACACAAACACACAGGAGCTTCATATTTTTGTGATAATAAAATTCATTACATCTGACCTCTCTTTATAGAGGTTTTGCATAACAAATACTTACTATGGTTCATGCATGCATTGAACCCAAAATAGAATGCCTAAACATAAGACTACACATACAATCAACATGCAATAACATGCAAATACACACAAAACTATTAAAATTAATTGTTTACTAAAAAATTGCATGGAATCTTTGGTGAGGCTCATGCATCATTTTCCAACACATACACCTCTTTTTATAGCAGTATTCAATGAAATTGACGAGGAAATAAACTAAAAATAGTTGTGACTAAAATAATTTTAAAATTATGCAAAACAATAAAAATATTATGAAACTTCTAATTTAAGAGTTACAAAAAAAATTGCAGTTTTTATTCTTCCTCATGCTAATCAAGGGAGAAATTAATCTAGTTTTTACTAACACTTCCCCTTAATTTCTACCATTAATAGTTTCACCATTTACAATGTCCAAATTTTGTCTTAAATGCTCAAAAATATCCTATAAATCACTATGAACTATCTCCAATAATGCTCTTGCTCTATATGAGACTCCTACATGAAAACTTTGTATGTGTTGTTTTTCCAAAATGAAACTCTCACATGAATTGGTTGGCTGATATATAGGTGGAAATCCTTTTACCATGTGTTTCTTTCATAACAAACTCAAACCCCCAAAATGTAAATGTCCATACCACAAATGTCATAGCTATGATTGGTCTAAATGCACAGTTTTGAAATTGACTTCTTCTTCTCCTTAGTTGCACTTAATTTGAAGGGGGGACATTTGATTCTTGGTCATCTCCACTCTTGTAGTCAATTTTTCATTTGGAAATCTATCCAATATTGTGCAAACATTATTCATAAAAGATACCTTGTAACCCTTTTGCACTAGCTTTCGAACACTCATTAGATTATGGTTTAGTCCAAGCACAAAATAAACATCAGGAACAAAATTTCTTTCACCATTTTTTGTCCAAACATTTATTAATCCTTTACCCATTACATCCACTTTATTATCATTTCCCAATTTCACTTTAGACTGTATAAAATCATCAACACTAGCGAACAAGTCTTTACTCCCTACCATATGATTACTGCATCCACTATCGAAAAACTAGATATTTCTAGTGCTCTCTTGAGAAAGATGACATGTGATGAACATACTTTGAGATTTACATGTATATTCATTTGTGTAATATGCATTATGCTTATGCATATCTCCTTGTTCCTTTCTACATTCATAAGCGTAATGTCCATATTTTTTGCAATAATAACACTAAATGTTAGATTTAGCAAACCACTGTGAATTTTGATTGGAATGATTATTTCCACATCCTCTATTGTTGTAGTTCTAATTATTCCTTTCACCTTGATCTGGATTATTCTTTTCACCTTGATATGAATTACTTCTACCACCTATGCCTTTGCCTCTACCTCTACCTCTTCCTCTAAAGCTTGACCTTCCTCTTCCTCCATTAGATGATACCAGAGACTTGAAAGAGTTCTCAAAAAAAGTATTGTTATTTTTATTCATTATGGACTCACATGTTAACAAAGATTAATTTAATTCATCTACTAATAACTATGCCAAATCCTTGGATTCCTCAATTGCTACAACTATAACATAAAATTTACTAGGTAAACTCTTGAGAATATTTTCTATAATCTTCTAATCTATTAAACCTTCTCCATTAGATTTAATTTGATTTACAACATTCATGACCTTACTCATAAATTGGTTTATGGACTTAGATTCAATCAATGTTTGCAAAATTTCAAAACTTCTTCTAAGAGATTGTAGTTTAGCTACTTTCACCTTTGTAATACCTTGATAGGTTGTCTCCAAAATCTCCAATGCTCTCTTGGATCTCATTTCTGCTACAACTCTAGGAAAGATGGACTTATCTGTTGCTTACTGAATAAAAAAAATATTTTGCATCCTTTTTCTTGTTGTCTCCAAGTTGATCTTTTTCTCCATGTGTTAATCACTAAAAAGCTACCTAATCCTATGGTTCTACAAAACCATTTTCTATCGAACCCCAAATGTCTTGTCAATAAAATAATGTCCTCATCTTAATTTTTCAATAATCAAATTTTTTACCCATGAAAATGAGATTTTGAGGCTAAGTAATAATTTTTTTTGCTGCCATGATTTCTAGACTAGTCTTCTCCAAAAATCTTATACCATAGAAAAATGGATCATTGACATTTTCCTGGTCATTTAGGTCTTTCTCTTCTGATGCTTTGTTCATTGTGCTTTTATTTAATATTGTATTGTAACTTATGCATTCACATTAGGTCCTAAATATTCAAATTATAGTGTCTTGAGAAGGTGTTGTGAAGTGTTGTAACACATTTCTATACTTTTCTAGACTCTTCTCATTATAATTCATCTAAAAATCACCTTTTTATCACTTATCAAGTCCTATTCTAAAGTGTTGTAAAGTCTTGTAACAAGCTTTCATGCTTTTCTAGGCTTGTTATCACTATTTACACCTTTCTTATGCTTTATTTGACCCCTTTATGCACTTACAAGTCATAATTAAGTGTATCTCTGAATGTAAACCCGACAAACAACATTAAATGAAACTTAACTCCCAACAACCACTTAAAAGCCTAGAGTGGGACCCATTCACCATGGGTGGCAAATGAGTCCCTCTTGGCTCCAAATTCAAAATAATTCAAAATTTCTTTCAGGTTCTTATTCAAAAAGACCTTATGTCGGCTTATGATGTTGTATTATTGGGTAATGTAGACATACAAAATTAGCATCATTCACATTCATCCACTCATTAAATAAATCAAGTTCACTAAATCCATTCATCAAATAAATCAAGTCTATTTAATTCAATCTCTAAAGGTCATTCATTTAAATTTAATAAAATAACTTTATTTAATTTAATCCTATCATTAGCCCTCTTTGATTAAATAAATCAAACCTTTATTTAATTAAATTTGAAATCACCTTTCATCTCCCTTTGATTTAGTTTAAATCCCTAAATCTAAGTCAAATGGGTCAAAACACCTAATCATCATCTTAAATTGATCAAACCATGATTAACCTAATCTAATCACCCATCACATCCTCTAGCTTTTCCCACTTGTACAAATAAGGCATTTTAATTCATTTATTAAAATCCTCATTTTCCCTCAACAAGGCATCTTTGAAGAATATTCCCTCAAGTTTGAATTTGAAAACAAGTTGACTTGTCCCTTCCAACATGGCATTAACTCCCCTCTTACATGTCCCCCACTTGGCATTTAAGTCCCTTTTTATCCCTCCAACAAGCCAAATTTGAATTTTAAAAGGCCAACTAATCCCATTTATTGGCACATTGACCAAAACTTGCACATCCTCCATCCACTCACAAGGTGACAAGTGGATCCTTCTTATTAGCTAAATATTTTTCCCACATTGCTCTCTTTTGAGCACTCTTTCAACTTGAGATTCTATAAATAGAAGGCTCAATTCTATATCTTAGCATCCAAAATCTTATGCAAAGTTACTCTCTCCAATTGAGAACTAATTTTTCCCACTTCATAGCATCTTCAACGATATTCATCATTTGAGTTTGTCAAGTATTGGGAAAGGGTCATTTCTCACAAGTGACACCAATCCACTATGGAATAGGTGTGCATCATGTCTCTTTCATGCTTCTAAGTAGTTTTATTTTGTTATCTTGTTCAAGAGGCATCATGCATTATGTCATAGGATTATTTAGTGAGTTTGCATGAACTAACCCATCAAATAGAGTTTAGGTTGTGTACAGATTTGCAGGGTGCTCACATATGGCACTAGAAGGAAAATGTGACTCCATTTTATGCGGATCCTACAATGCTAAGGTATTCTTGTTTACACCTGCAATTACCTTTGTAAATTTCTCAAACCCTTCACCAAATTCATATCACGCATATCCCTAGAGTTATGACATTTTGTGAGGTGCAAGTCTGTTGAAGCGGAATTCTAAATAGTTCTTGGCCCTTGAATGCACTTCCACATTTGCAAGCATTGGAAAGTCCTTGAAATATTTCAATTTATTGTTCTCTTAATGACCAATACAACCGAGTTCGACTCAATTCATCTTCATGTAAACTAGGGATTATGGCCTCATACTGTATTCAATACATAATTTCTCATGTCGTTAGGCTTAGAGGATTTTTTTTTGCTAGCTGTACTCATCCTCGCAACTGAAACACGATGTGATTGTTAATATGGGATGTCATATCGCACCAAAAACAATAGTCTTTTCATATCAATGACTTTCAGCAGACCTCATATAGGCGCGTGGTTTGTAATGCATATTATATATCTGTTTTACTGAGATTTTCCCTTTAACTCATTGATAAGTTTCTCAAAGAGGATTTTGAAGTAAATAAATGGAGTTGTACCTGCTAATTGTGTTTTCCTAAAAGTCTGTGCCTACCAAGTACATTCACTTGAAAGGTTTTTTTCCCTCTCTTTATGCATTTTGAAATTTTCTGAAGCCTTTAAAATAGAGGTGTATTATCTTTGCCTCCCCTTCTTACATACACGTCTTTCAAGATAGCATCTGATAAGAATCTCCCTTTCATCATGCTTCCTCATTACCTCTCCTCGGTATGTTGTGCGTAGGTAGAGTCATCAATTTTATAACTAGAAAATTATTAAAATTTTGGTGTTGGTTATTATAGTAGTATTCAATGGTCAATATTAATCTCTGACTACATTTCCAGCTAGGCGCATAGAATTGGGATAAGTGAAAGAGTAACAATTATAATATTATTTGTTCCAACAAAGCATCCTTGAAAAGAATGTATTTAATTGTTTCATTTTATTGACTTTGATGACACCACATGGGCAACTTGCAAATTGTGTATGCTGGAATTTTAGAACCCAACTCCCATTGCTTAGCACAGAGTAAGTTTGCTAGTTTGTTCTTTTAAATAATGATCATTAAATGTGATCTGTGCTCTCATAAGAAAAACCCAAACAATATCTATATGATCAGCATAGGGCAGTAAAGAGTCATTTCATCCATCGAATAAAGTGACTTTTTGCTTCTTTACTCACAACATGGATGGTAAAAGAAGGTATTCAATGCAGCAGATTAGCACTGTGTTCACATCAAACTGATACATTACATTCTTCCATATATCTGCAACTTCAAAATCTATTACTCACTCATGACTCAATATTTACAATTAACATTCAAAGTTTTCACATTATTATAGTTATTGTGAAATGGTAAATATTTGAGCTTATGATGGTGCTTTTAGAAAGAAAAAAAAATATTTGTGGTTGATACAATTCATTGACTTTCAAAATTTATGATATGAACTATCACATCACTTTGATTATTTTTGAGATAGTCAATATTTAAGATTATGATGATGCTTTCGAAAGATTTATTCTTTGTGGTTAATTTATTGACTCAATACCTCTAGTGATGTAGACTATGATAAGGGAGAGGATGGGTCTAACAAGTGTGATACCTTCTCAAATGGAATTATTAATGATTTACTTAAAAATCCTCCTTTTATTATCATAATCATCCAAATCATTTGGGATCATGTTATTGTTTGAAGTTAAATCAAAATAAATTTAATTATCACATGATTGTCTTTTTGTTTGATGGAATAGGAAAATCGAGGAGGGATTTCGTTGCACAAAGAGCTTGCAAGAGATCTTTGAAGAAACTTGGAGGAAATTTAAGCATTTAAAATTGGGAGTTGATAAAGCATTTTTTAATGCTTGGAGATTTCGTCGTATGCTTTAATTTTCCGTTTTAGACTAACTCACTTGTTTTTGGGCTTTAAAATGAACATTACCAAGGCTTTCAATTTTCATTGCAAAGGGGTTAAAATGAACTTTAGGAAAATTGACTAAATTTCGTTCGGAGTTAACAATTGAACAAGACAATTTTCATATCTCATTTTGTTGCTTTAAAATGAATCAAAATCATTGCTTTGTGGACTTAAAATGAACATGTGCTACTTTGTTTTTGTGATTATTTACTCAAACTAAGGATTTTTTATGGTATTAAGGTAGGATAAAGTGATCACCTCCACACTTCATTTTGGGTTTAAAATTGAACAAAATGCTTTGCGAGTGTGAGTGAACCTATTGCATGTCTTCTCCCTTTGTTTCTAAATGAAGGTTGATCAAACTATGAATATGTTTACTAGATTTTGTTTTATCTTAGAGGGCCTGCCTTGGGGGAAAAGTACTCACCCAAGGGAATGACTCAACTGGTAACACTTTAAATCCAAGAGTATTTCCAGTCAGGATATAAATGCGGGTATTGGAAGGCTGATGCAAGAAGTTGGGTACACAAAAGGCTCAAAAAGTGGAAGTGTTTTTTTCTGTTTTTCAGAATTTTTCACACTTTGACTGAAAATTTGAGGCACTTACACAATGAATCTTTAAAAATTTCACTGATATGAAATTTTGATTTTTGAATCTAGTTTCAAAATATGTAAATTATTCAAATACCCAGATTATAGAAATTAAATTTTGATAGGGATCTATAAAAACCACTTTTTAAAAGTCCCTATTTTTTTACAATACCAAGCACATGTATGAACAACACTTTTTGACCCAAAAAATAGCTAACAACATGAAGTTTGGTCTAATTTTTTTGTAATTTTTGGTTGAATTTTTTTTTTTTAATTAAATTTTTATTGGCCTTAATTTCTATTTTTAAAAATCAACATGTACGCACAACATATTTGGACCTAAACTAAACATTTTTTTTTTATTTTTTTTTCATTGTGTAGAGAATTGTCTGATGTTTTATGCCATATAATTTTTTTTACAAGAAACTTAGCCAAAAAAACGTTATTAAAAAAGAAAAAAAGCCTGATATTTCAAGTTTAAGGACTAGTTTGCTTAGAAATTAATTAAAAAATAGTAAACATAATCCAATATTAATAAAAATTATATATTTGGAAAGTAGAAATTGTGTTCTCTAATGGGTTTTAATTTTATAGATTGATTCAAAAAAATTTCCATTAGCCATATTGCCAAAGTTGGACATTCTTCTTCAATCTACCTTAGTTTTTTAGCTGCAGGTCAAAGGCTAAAGCTCGGATTTCCAAGCCTTTCCTAAGCCTAAAACTAAGGTGGCATGTGGATTGGGAATTTTGAATTTTAAAAAAGCATATGCATTTTTAAAAAATGCGTACGCATTACAAAACACATGAGTTCTTTATTTTCTTGATTATTTAAAAAAATAAAAAATTTAAGAAACAGGTACCCATTTTAAAACACGTACCCATTTTGTATTACAAAATGGGTACGTGTTTTAAAACGGGTACCCGTTTCAAATTTTTTTTTTTTTAAATAATCATTTTCTACATGTTATAAAATGTGTATGCATTATATAGTGCGTACGCATTTTTTAGGCTTGGGTACCTAAAGCATAATAAATAGGCGCTTTTTTAATAATGCATATGCGTTTTCTACGAGATTTTTTTTGGCCCAAACTTCCCCTCTTCGTGTACCCAACTTCTTGCTTTTACCCTAGAATAAATGCCAATTTCATGTGGTTGACTCCGACAAGAAGGGAAGCAATGGTCTCTCACCACATTGGGTCAACTCCTATGAACGAAAAGTCTGAACTAAAACCCTTGTTGTAGAAATTGCCAAAATCCTTGATCTATTTGTTGGTGCAAGAATGGTCGTTCTGAAGCTGCCCCACACTTTTATGGTCTTTAGTAGAAATGGAAAGCATGCCATGGGATTTTCATGGGTGTTGGTGCTTGCCTGCCCCATATAAGTGAGTGTCGTAGAGGGGAGCCAATGGGGTCAAGCATCTAACCATTCACTAAAGATAAGCATAGCTAGACTTTTCCAAGTGGGGACTCAACAAATATTGTCTTTCATATCCATAGGATTGTGCTTGTTCTTGGTTACAAAAACGCTTTGCTTGTTCAAAAAAATTTGAAAAAAAAACATTTAACATCATCATCAAAATTTCAAACCCTTTAGGAGGCAAATACAATTGACCAAATTCATGTGTTATTTCTTACCCTTGGGATTTCATCCTTAGAGGTTTCTAAGCACTTGGATTTACATCTCAATTTTCCTACTAAAGTTAAATAATAGGTAACCCTTGCCTTAATCTCATCAAAGTTTCACATAATATACCTTGTGAAATGAGAAGAAGTTGAGACATTGGACATCTAGTTTGAAAACCTAATCAAGAAGTGTTTGTGGTAAAACAAAGTCATTAAGCAAAGACTAAAAACAATTGGACCCCACACATGTGTCTCCAATTATTTCACACAAGATCAAGATCAAGAAACCAAAGGTAAAAGCTCTTAGTCTGAAGGAACATCAAAAGCATCTCTCAACGCTATATGAATTCAAATGAAGACTGCTTTTTAATTTTTATAGAAAAAGCTTCAAGAAACAATCCTCGTTTCTACTTGTTCTATTACTGGAAAAACCCAAATCTTTACAGGGAGTTTGAACATCTTGTTTAGAGAAAAGCTTGTTCATTGAAACCGAGGTCTAAGTAAACAAGTGTCTTTTTAGGTACATCCTAGGATCAAAATCAAACCTTCATGCATCTTTGAACATCAAAACCAAAAATCATCTCATCATCAACTCTTTGAAAGTCTTGGAAAAATCCTTCCTGTTAAACTTTTGGAAAATCATTTGAAACCAATCCAAAATCACCTTGTTTGATTGAATGTGTGTAGATGCATCCTTCTCCACATATTTGATCAAATTATCAAAACTTGTGGACAAATTCATCCCTTGATAACATCCAACATCTTGGGATTTAAGAGTTCATTATCAATATCATCTTGTTTGGATAGGAGTTTTTAGATGAATCCTTCTTCTCACACCTAGACAAATTATCATCTTGTGAACAATTTAACTCTAGGACATCAACCAACCTCTTAGAATTTATGAGTCCACCAAAATCCGAATCCAAAAAAAATCAATCCTAAATCAAATCCTAAAGTTTAACATACCCTTCAAGATTTTCTCAAGAGTTCCAATCATCCATCAAACACCCATCTCACATCCATATCATTATCACCCTTTGATCCTTAAATCATCCTAAAATTTCTCTTTTGTACCTAAAGTTAGATCAATCCAAAGAATTAGAAAGGTCACCTTCCGCATTCTTGAAGATTGATCCCTATTTTATGGTGCAAACTAGATGACAACACAAGAGGAACATGTAAGCCAACAAACAAACATCTATTTCACGTGACTTAAGTCAAACCGCTCACAAAATGAATCCCATTGCGTCTGGCAGTGTCACAGTTAACCTTCCTCCATTTTTGCAAGACCATCGAGAGGAAGGTGTCGAAATAGAGGATCTTACCAATCCCTTTGGAATGTCACATGAGGAAATCACTGAAATAATTCAAAATCCGGAGAATCATAAGATTATCAACATCATGATGAGAATCAATGGGTATGTGCAGGATCATGATGGGCCAAAAAGTTGCAATATGATGGGTATGTGGCTAATGACTATTTTTTTACCCAAAATTGATGAAATGAAAAGGGTTTTTAAAGGATATTCTCAGCTTTCCACTGATATAAATTATGCTTTACTTTGAATTTAATAAGTAATTATTATTCATTTTCTATTCAAATTACGACTAAAGTCCTAAGTGATAGGTTGATTGAAAAACATCTATAGCTTTCAAACGGTGTCACATTTTTTGAATCCAAAACATGTGCCACATTCTATGCTTCGTATACTATAGGATTAAAAAGAAAAATTGAATTTCATGAATTTTTGACCAAGTTAAGGTGGTAGACATATGAGTTTTTATATTTTTTAAAAAGTTGTAATAAAAAATTCATAAGTAATTATTTACTTGGAAAAAAATTTAAAAAATATTCATCACATCGAGGCATGAGTCCTCTACTTATATCTAAAATATTATAAAAAAATATTATCATTTTATTGTGGTTAGGGTGGTTGGACAGACACCTCATTCTTATTTTTTTCCCTAAAATTTAAGTACCATTGCATTGAAATTTCAAATTTTCACCAAATAGATTTTTTTTTTAAAACAAACTTAGTAGTTTAGAAACTACATTCAATTTGCTACAGATTCTATTCTTACATATTTTTGAAATAATATAGATAACTTATTCAATTTTTTACGTCAAGTTGCCTAACTCTAATTTTTCTAAATTTTTTGCCACTTAAGGGCCTATTTTTTCCATGATGATCCTGCGCATACCTCAATCCCTCACTATACATGCTCAGATTAGAAAAGCAAGGGGCTAAACTCCCCTCTGATTTCGATGTGAGCACTATTGTGGAACCATCTTTTGGAGTCATGCATCCAATCTCATCTACCATCCCCACTTCATCTAACCCCTCATTTCAAAGCATCAAGTTCAAAACATCCTGCAAATCACATCATCCATTGCTCCAACGCAACCCATTGTTAACAAAGGAAGTGCATTTCTCAATGCATTGAAAACACATCCTCTCGTAAACAATCGGGATTTGGACAGAAACACCATCTTGGGACAAACCGTACCATTGCATACATATGTCCCTTTCACCTTTCATGATCCAAATGACCCATCATCATCATCATTCCATGCAACACCCCAAACCTCTCTCCCCATAACCTCACAAGGAGAGGGTGACATGTTCGGACCAGGGGGCATTTTCGACACTACGCCATTTCCTCAAGAGATCACATCTCTCACATTTCCACCACTTTCGCCATTACCATCATCATCCACACAACTTCTTGGCTTAGGGATTCCCCCTTTACCAAATGTCAATCAAACCAACATGCCAAACATTAATCAGAGCATCACGCCAAACTCTCAAAACTTGTCATTAACATCGCAACAACAAATGACAACTACACAAATCACTGCATCATCAACCACCCCCTAACATCTCAAAGCATGGTCTCTCAAGGAACAACCACATCAATCGCACCATCTACCAATCAAATCCCAATCACCAACATGACAAGGCCTCTCACCTCCACAACAAGCACCATTTTGAATCCACCACCACCTCCACCACAACCAAGCTCCAATATATCAAGCCAATACAGTATGGCATTGCAAGACACTCAACAAGCTACTTATCAAAAGGCATTCCTACAAGTACAAAAATAACAAACCGCACAATTAGCTGCTCAGCCAATCACTCAAGTGGCACAAGATGCTCAAGCTGCCCAAATCGTACAACAAGCATATTAGGCTACACAAGCCCAAGCCTTATTGCAACAACAACAACAACAATCCAATCAAGTAGCTCAATATACACAAGCTGCATAGGCGCAAGCACAAGCACAAGCTCAAGCTCAAGCTCAAGCCCAAGCTCAAGTGCACACTCAAGCCAAAGCCCAATATTGAGCACAACAAGCACAAGCACAAGCACAGTATCTTGCACAACAACATGCAGTGCAACAACAAGCATATCGGCAAGTGCTAAAGCAATATCAAGAACACCAAGAAGTAGCCCAATTAGTAGCTCAACAACAAGCACAACAGCAAGCTCAGCAACAGGCACTAATAGCACAATTGCAACATGAACAACAAGCATTGTTGCAAGCATACTTGGCTCAACAAAATATGCAAACATCATCCATCAACATACCAACCAATCCACCCATCCCACCAATGAGTGAACCACCTCAAAAAACTTTCATACCACCCCTTGATCTGTAAAATGATGTGACAACATGAATCAGGTTGCTCTCGCAACAAGTACTTGACCTTCAATTAGGGCGAACCATGAAAACACCCAGCAACTTGTGTCCTTATCTATTCGACAAAACCCTTCTAATGAAACCATTCGTGAAGGGATTCGAGATCCCCAAATTTGATAAGTACCGTGGGACGGGAAACCTTGAAGATCATATCAGGGAATTCTAGGTTCATTGCATGGAAGTCGCATATGAGGATACCTATCTGATGCGGCTATTTCCTAGGAGTTAGGCATCAAGAAATTCCAAGAAATCATAGATGCATTCATCAAAAACTATGCATGCAATATCGCCATGGATGTTAGTCTTGAAGAACTATCAGCTCTAAAACAAGGTAAGAATGAATCATTTGCTTCATTCCTACAATGATGGCAATCCAAGGCCAATCAAAGCAAATGGGTCATGTCTGAGGAACAACAAGTGTGCACTATGATATCCAACCTTGATGCCCTCTAGGCATTCCATCTCAAGGTCCAAGGGATCACCACGTATGACCGGTTGATTTCCAAGGCACTCAACATCGAACAAGCCCTTATGACACAACCTAGAGGATCAACTTCATATCCTGAACAACAGAATAATTTCCCACCCACCAATTACAATGAAAAAACTTGCACATGGGCAAGAAACAAAAATATTATGAATGATGGTGTCATCGATGCCAAAGCTATCATTAGTGCCCCTCAGCAAAACACACCCGCACCACAACAACAAATCCAAAACTATCATCAAAACAACCATCACGCGAACACAACAACACATCAAACAAACAATCAAGTGATCAATAATGTCAATGATCAAAGGGGACTACCCAAGCGACACAAGAATTCCATCAAGTGAAAGTACACCGCTCTTGGGGAACCACTCAAAGTCATCATGAAGAAACTGATTAATGAGAACCTCATCAAGATTCCCACCTATGAGAACTACCAAGAACCAGATGTTAAACCTCCTTGGTATAACGAAAATCAGCTCTACGAATTCCACAAAATCATAGGGCACACCACTAATAATTGGATGAGGTTAAAGAACATATTCCAAGACCTCATTGATGAAAGGATCATAAATGTGGAACAACCAACAGGAAACCAAAACCTCAAAATATACATGAATCTAATGGCTAACCATAATAATAAAGGGAACAATAACACTGATAAGGGGAAAGGAACTTTCAAAAATGTGAATCATGTGTATGAAACTGTGGTTGCTTCCCTAGATGAACATTTTGTAGTAATCACTATCAAAGGAGCTCAAGCTGATTGTGGAGTCACCACAAGAGGCAGAAAAGTTACTATCGCAGGATCATCTCAACCAAATAGAACTGTCATGTCCAATTCAAGATCTGTTCCCAATGGTTACAATCTTCTTGATCAGCTAAAAAGAACACCAACACAAATCTCCATCATGGAGTTATTAAAAATCTCATCTGCCTACAAGAAAATCCTTGAGGAAGCATTGGCTTCATCCACCGTCCCCGCAGATCTTGATGCAGAACAATTCCAAGCTATGTTCAGAAACATCATCACTCCAAAATTCCTTACATTCTCCAATCAAGACTTTCCCGCTCAACCATCTCATAATCGTGCACTCCATTTAGAGGTCCTAGTGCAAAAAAGTAAAGTCAAGTGAGTCTTGGTGGATGGAGGTGCAGGCTTGAATATTTGTTCCCTCAAGCTCATTAAGCAATTACAAATCTCACAGGATTCCATCGACAAAGGAAAAGGTATTACAATCATAGAATATGATGATCAGGAAAGAGTGTCCCAAGGAACAATCAGAATCCCTATTCAAGTAGGGCCAACTATCATGGAAACCGTCTGTCAAGTCCTAGACCTCGACTTGCCTTATAACATTCTCCTAGGACATCCATGGATTCATGCAATGGAAGCAATAGCATCAACTTTCCATCAATGTGTCAAATTCACATATGAAGGACAATAGGTCACCATCCATGAATATCCTAAACCATTCTCCGACTGAAAGAACCTTGAGGAAAAATACTACAAAATACCTCAAGTGCCTAAAAATGATGAAGGCCCATCAACACCATACATTGATCCAGCCACTCTTGCTTCCACTTTTGTGACAGAGACACCCACCACTCCCACCATCCCCACCATCTCTGATATCAAAGTCATCATCTAGGATAATGGTTGTGGAAACTACACGATTCCCAAAAATGCTTTTGTGGTAGGAGAGTTACCACAATCTCCCAGATCATGAGGACATCCGCAGGAAAATGAAGCCTCCACATCTCAAACATCCCCTGAAGATTATCCCAACTTTAAAAGTTGGGGAGATCTCGACCAAGAAGTGATAGAGAAGGACCCATCTCATCTCTTATATCAAGATAATAGACTAGCAGCCAATCCACCAATGGATGACAAAAGCGAAGGTTTACAAATGATGCTCGCAATGGGCTATGACAGTAACCAAAGACTTGGACAAAATGACAACGGGATTATAATACCTATCATTCTGGAGACGCAAATGATAAATCTTGGCCTTGGATGTACTCCTCCGAGTATAACCATACGTGGCCGAAGTCCTCTAGTTAGAAAGGCCAATAATCCTCCTCAGCTATCTACAGTTGAACTTCACTTACCTGTATCTACAGGTCGAGTCATAGACAACTTCACATTTGACATAACTAACGTCTTTAGTAGTAGTGATGACGAGGATCCCATAACCAACCTACCTAGGCTCTTTGAGGATACCGCCCTTCTCATTATTAGCACCTTATCCTTTGAGTCAGACCATGAAAATCATGAAATCTATCTAGTTTACCACCAAATCATCAATTATGACTAACAAGGACCACCAATTCTTGACACATTAGAAAATTATGAGACGCTCTCAGAATTTATGGGACTACGGGATAACATTCCATGTGGGGATCACAAAGCAAGATTCATCATTGAGCTAGATACATAGGCCTATTATGGGGAAATGATTGAATCACTCAGTCACAAAAGTGAGAAATTAAGAATAATATCTAAGTCCTTGAGTGAAAACCACACTCTGGCACTCTCCGACCTGAAAAAATTAAAAAGAAAGGACACATCCAATGGTGAAAACCTCTCTGAGGCACCTGAGGATGGGGGATTCAATCTTCATTTCAGAGCTCTCCATCAAGAAAAATTAGCAGTCCTAGTAGAAAAGTGCAATCCAGTTAATCTAGGAACAAAGGAGACCCCACACATCACATTTTATGCAGAGTCATTACTATCAGAAGAACAAGAACTCCTAGTAGCTTTCTTGAGAGAAAGACAAATTAACTTTGCATGGAGCTACACAGACATGCTAGGGATCGATCTAGAAATTGTAGTTCATCATCTAGCAATATACTCTGAAGAAAAACCTGTTAGACAAAAGCTCAAGAAAATGCACCCTCAGATCACCCTGCTAGTCAAAATGGAACTAAAGAAGCTATTGGATGCAGAATTCATTTGACCAATAGATTATCCAGAATGTGTGTTAAACCAGGTTCCTGTCTCAAAACCTGATGGGGGTATCAGAATCTGCATAGATTTTAGGGACTTAAACAAAGCATGTCCAAAAGCTGATCTCCCATTGCCCAACATTGACATGATCGTAGACATGATGACAGGACACGAAATGCTTTCCTTGATGGACAGTTTCTCGAAATACAACCAGATAATGATTGCTAAAGAAGACCAACACAAAACGACCTTTGCTTGTCCATGGGGGACTTACTGCTAGAATATGATGCCATTAGGTTTGAAGAATGCAGGAGCAACATACCAAAGAGTCATGATGTTAATCTTCCATTTCATGATCCATAAAACTATTGAAGATTATGTCGATGACATACTAGGGTATGTGCAGGATCATCATGGGCCAAAAAGTGGCAATGTTATGGGTATTTGTAGGGTATGTGGCTGACCACTTTTTTTTACCCAAAATTGATGAAACAAAAAGGGTTTTTAGAGGAGATTCTTAGCTTTCCACCAATATAAATTATTATTTAATTTGAATTTAATAAATAATTATTATTCATTTTCTATTAGAATTATGACTAAAGTCTTGATCAATAGGTTGATTGAAAAACATCTATAACTTTCAAACGGTATCACATTTTTTGAATCTAAAATATGTGTCACATTCTATGTTTCACATAATATAGCATTAAAACAATAAAACTTAAATTTCATGAAGTTTTGACCAAGTTAAGATGGTTAGACATACGAGTTTTATATTTTTTAAAAGTTGTAATAAAAAAATCATAATTAATTATTTACTTGGAATAAAATTACAAAAAAATATGCATCAAATTGGACATGAGTCCTCTACTTTTATAAAAATCTTATAAAAAAATATTATCATTTTATTATGGTTAGGGTGGTCAGACAGGACACCTACTTCTTATTTTTTCCCTAAAATTTAAGTACTACTGCATTGAAATTTCAAATTTTCACCAAATAGATTTTATTTATTTTTAAATAAACCTAGTAGTTTATAAACTACATTCAATTTTCTACAGATCCTATTCTTACATATTTTTGAAATAATATAGATAACTTATTCAAATTTTTACGTCAAGTTGCCTAACGCTAATTTTTCTAATTTTTTTGCCACTTAAGGGCCTGTTTTTTCCATGATAATCCTGCACATACCCACTAGCCAAATATAGAAAGAGGAAGGATCACATAGTAACCCTAAGTGCCAGTTTTGACAAGCTGGAGGAATACAAGGTCCGATTAAATCCAAAGAAATGCATCTTCGGCGTACAATCAGGAAAGTTGCTTGGATACATAGTATCAATGAGAGGTATTGAGGTAGATCCAGCAAAGGTAAAAGAAATCCTTGAGATGGAGGCACCCAAAACATTGAAACAATTGAGAGGTCTCCAAGGAAGGCTTCAGTCCATCCAAAGGTTCATAGCACACCAGGACAATAAGCAGAATCCATACTCTCACCTACTTCACAAGGGAGTAGTGTACAAGTGGGATAATAAGTGTGAAGAAGCCTTCAATAAGATCAAAGAATATCTAATTACACCACCAGTCCTCATGCCACTGATCCCAAGAAAGCCATTAATTCTCTATGTTTCAACAATAACAACCCTTGGGGCTCTTCTAGCTCAGTACGACGAAAATGGGACAAAAGGGGCCATATATTATATTAGCAGGACAATGGTCGGTCATGAGTTAAACTACTCATTCAACGAAAAAGCATGTTTAGCAGTAGTGTTTGCTTCACAGAAATTTAGACATTACATGTTGGCGCACAAAGTCAAACTCATTGCAAAAATTGATCTCCTCAAGTACTTACTATCAAAGGCAATGCTCACTAGAAGAATGGCTAAATGGGTCATGATACTATTAGAGTATGACATTGAATATGTGGAGTGGAAAGCAATTAAAGGTCAAGTCATCGCAGATCAACTTGTAGAAGCACCAATCTATTCAGAGAATCCTCTCATCTTAGAGTTTCCAGATGAATCCATCTTCAATCTCAACATAGCCAACCACTAGAAACTTTACTTTGATGGCTCATACACACAACATGGATCAGGAGCCAGTGTCTTCTTTATCACCCCACAAGGGGACTGGATACCTAGATCATATAAATTGGTGTTCCCCTACACTAATAGCATTGCAGAATACGAGGATTTAACCATAGGTCTCAAAATAGCAGTCTAGTGGCACATCATGGCCCTCAGGGTATATGGAGACTCCTAGCTGATAATAAACCAAGTGAATAGTGAATACCAGACTAAGGATGATAAGATCACTCCATACAAGAAACTAGTGGAGACTCTCAAGGAATCCTTTATCGAGATCACATTGGAGCAGATTCCTAGAGCAAACAACAGAGCAACAGATGCCATGGCATTGATTGGATCACTACTGGACATCCCTCACAATGTCCCAAAATATGAATTCTTGGTAGAGCAACTTCTTGTACTAGCATTTGAGGTACCAGAATCAGAATTTGTCTGTGAACTCGTTGGTCCTGGTGATCCCTAGTACCATGACATTTATACCTACCTACGAATATGTGTGCTACCTGCTGACTTACCTTCAGCCTTAAAATGAACCTTTGTCAAAAAGGCATCCCGATTTGTCATCCTAGGAGATACCTTGTATTTTAGGAGCATAGAAGGAACCCTATTACGTTGTTTAAACATTGAGGAGGAATTGAACGCTTTAACTGAGGTGCATCACGACATCTATGGTTCACACTCGAGTGGAATGACCCTAGCCAAGAAATTGTTGAGGATGGGGTATTATTGGCCTACAATGGAAAGAGAGGCACATGACTACATCAGAAGGTGTCTACAATGTCAGCAGCATGGGGACCTCATCCATGCTCCAGCTCAAGAACTTCATCCCATCATCACACCATTGCCCTTTTTGCAGTGGGGACTTGATCTCATTGGAAAAATCACTCCCACTTCATATAATGGCCACAAGTTCATCATAACCGCCACTGAGTACTTTACCAAGTTGGTGGAAGCCATACCCATGACATATATAACTGGGAAGCAAATATCAAAGTTCATCTTGAACTATCTCATTATCCTCTATGGTGTCCCACAAGCCATTATCTCAGATAATGGGACACCATTTACAAATCAGGATGTCTGCAACTTGTGTGAAAAAATAAAAATCCAACATTGCTTCTCGACCCCATACTATCCCCAAGGAAATGGCCAAGCAGAAGCCAAAAATAAAACCATTTTAAAGATCCTCAAGAAAACAGTCAATGACACAGGTCGTGACTAGCATCTGTAGCTCAATCCCACCCTCTGGGCCTACCAAACCAGTATCTGAACACCCACTGGCACCACTCCCTTCTCTCTAATCTACAAATTAGAAGCAATACTCCCCATTGAGATTGAGCTCCCGTCACTAAGAATATCACTACAAAACCTCATCACGGATGAAGAGTACTGAGTATCAAGACTGAATGAGCTGGAGCTACTGGATAAGTGGTGTATAGATGCCTTAAATCATTTGCAAGTCTATCATTACAAACTCAAGAGGAGCTATAACAAGAAAATCAGAAGCATGACCTTCCAAGTCAGAGAACTGGTACTAAAGGAGAATCAAAAGAATGTACCAAATCCAAACAGCAAAGGAAAATTTGAACCCAATTGGTTGGGACCATTTGTTATCAAAAGCTATAAGTTAGGGCCATATTAGTTATCAACACCCGAAAGGGAACCTCTGCAAGAGCCCATGAACAACTCTCATCTCAAAAAGTTTTATGCCTAATCTTTCAAGGTATAGAACCAAAAGTCCAAATAAATTAAAAATTGTCCTGAAAAAATGGTTACCTTGGTGAAAACTTGGAAGAAAGCATCTTGGTGACAACAAAAAAAATAGAAAAAGGATCAAAATAAGTAAAGAGAAAAATCATCCTCTGGTGAAAACCACTTCAGTGTCACTTTGGACAAGTACCTTGGTGAAAACCTGGCAAATAGGCACCTTGTGTAAATAAGAACTTTCCATCCACCAAGATCTTTATGGCTTGTTCTGCATCATCCATCCATTACGTTTCCCTCATCCATCGCATTCGAATCTCCATCCATCACCCATCCATTTGACATCTGCATCATAGCTTGTTCCTGTTTCTGTATCATGATCCCTCCTAGTACTACTCGGCCCATCCTCAAGGTCAATTTGTCTAGCCTTTATCAGAGTATTCTTTTGCATCATGCTAGGGGCATGTTCTCATCAGATCAAATTCATGTATATTCTTGAAGTCCTAAAATCACAGAAAATCAAAAAATCCAAAAACATTAGAAAACCAAAAAAATCCAAAAACATAAAAAATAACTAAAATCCAAAAATAGGTCAAAAAGTCAATCAAAAAGTCAAAAACAGAGTCATCTTGTCAAACTATGGGTCTCTAAGCCTTGAACATAGGCAAGGTTGATCTATGATCATCCACTGAGACACTTAGGTCATTCCTTTAGGAGTCTGTCATAATAAACTGACATTTCATCATGTATATCATCATCTGTAAATCAGTCAAGTCATCAGTCGAACTATGTGGTCTCTATGTGTATAACGTATCCAAGGCTAATCTATTGATTAGCCCCCAAGGCCCCTAGGATAGGTCCTTAGATTAGTCTCTTGGTCAAAATCTTAGAAAACCCTAAAAACATTGGAAAATAAAAAATCAAAACATTTGAAAAATCTCAAAAATACCAAAAACAGCCTCAAAAAATTTCAAAACTCCAAAAACATCCAAATATTTGATAAATTCCATCCATCTCATCTTGCTTTCACCCACAATAACATCACTCATAATAAACGATCGTCATCCTCAACCTTTGGTAAAACAATTGGAAACAAGTCTAGCAGGTTAAAAGTGAAAACTCAAAAATGTCAAGTCTCAGATTTAAATCAGTATGTAAACAAGTTGGTCAACTCTTTGTGTCAATAGGCTATCATACAATTAGTCCCAAATCAATCATCTGATAAAATAATGTCCTAGGATGTATCCTTCTTACAATGGGAATTATTTATCAAAAAGAAAACTTTGGATAAACGAAATGGCATGTCGCCATCCACTAACATGTCATAGGATGTATCCTTCCTACAATGGGCATTATCTTTTGGCAATAGTTTTGGTTCTTATCCTTAAAAACATATTTCCTTTTGGTTAAAGATATTGAAGAACATCAGCTTGTTTGTTTACTTTATCTTTGTCTTTTGACTTATCTTTTTGCGCTCATTCCAATAACCTCTTGATGATGTTCAAAAAAATGGATTTAGAGAGATAGGAATGGGGCAACCATCATTATCTTTTGTTTGTTGTGCTTGTTGGGCCTTCTTGTAATATAACTTGGCGAATACTTGCTTTGTTATATATGAATGGAGGGTGTTCTGGGCAACTTGCTAACTATTCCATTGATAAGTTATACCTTTCCGTGTTTTGGTCCAAGTTGTTTAAAACTTCTAAAGTGCATCCTAGCAAGGTTTATGTATGTCAGGTGTGAACAAGAATACTCGTATCTGTTTGTCGAGTCAAAGTCCATCGTACTAGGTACAACACCATCCTAGTTCTTTATACCTTGATGCATCGTATCTACGTGTGTTATCAAACATAAGGTAAGTGACCCTTTTAAAATCCCAATTCTTGATAAGTAAATCATCCATTTCTCATCATCATCTCTCATAAAGTTGGTTTGTTGGATCCTCTTATCATCTCTCATTTCTTATTCTTTGCACTAACATCACGTCACGAATATTTAATCATCATCACCAGTGCATCCATCCTGCATCCACAAACCATCAGCATTCTGCACATCATCTCACATTCATGTTCATCATCATAATATAGATCTGTTAGTCTAAGCATCTCATAAATGATACATTTGCATAAAATATCCATTGCATAATCATTTAGGCATTATCCATGTCATCCATTTCACATGCATTGTATCATCATTTAAGTTGTTTAGGATAATATAGATTGGTTATTATAAGCATCTTAAAACCATCACATTTGCATCATCATCATAACCATCCATATTCCCATTTTGAACCTTTTTATCATGAGATCGACCCTCAAATTGAATCTTTTCACTTGATCTCTCGAGGGGGCAATGTACCAGTGTACTTTCCACTAGGGCATCTGATTTTTTTTTTTTAAATGAATTTTTATCGTGGTAGGTTTATTCTTTGAACCAATGCAGCAAGTACATTGCTTCAAAGAGGGGAAAAATGTAGACATATGAAATTAGCATCATTCACATTCATCCACTCATTAAATAAATCAAGTTCACTAAATCCATTCATCAAATTTAAATCAAGTCTATTTAATTCAATCTCTAAAGGTCATTCATTTAAATTGAATAAACTATCTTTATTTAATTTAATCCTATCATTAGCCCTCTTTGATTAAATAAATCAAACCTTTATTTAATTAAATCTAAAATCACCTTTCATCTCCCTTTGATTTAGTTTAAATCCCTAAATCTAAGTCAAATGGGTAAAAACACCTAATCATCATCTTAAATTGATCAAACCATGATTAATCTAATCTAATCTAATCACCCATCACATCCTCTAGCTTTTCCCACTTGCATAAATAAGGCATTTTAATTCATTTATTAAAATCCTCATTTTCCCTCAACAAGGCATCTTTGGAGAATATTCCCTCAAGTTTGAGTTTGAAAACAAGTTGACTTGTCCCATCCAACATGGCATTAAATCCCCTCTTACATGTCCCCTACTTGGCATTTAAGTCCCTTTTTCTCCCTCGAACAAGCCAAATTTGAATTTGAAAAGGCCAACTAATCCCATTTATTGGCACATTGACCAAAACTTTCACATCCTCCATCCACTCACATGGTGACAAGTGGCTCCTTCTTATTGGCTAAATATTTGTCCCACATTTCTCTCTTTTGAGCACTCTTTCAACTTGAGATTCTATAAATAGAAGGCTCATTCTTCATCTTAGCATCCACAATCTTATGCAAAGTTACTCTCTTCAATTGAGAACCAATTTTTCCCACTTCATAGCATCTTCAACAATCTTCATCATTTGAGTTTTTCAAGGATTGGGAAAGGGTCATTTCTCACAAGTGACACCAATCCACTATGGAATAGGTGTGCATCATGTCTCTTTCATGCTTCTAAGTAGTTTTATTTTGTTATCTGGTTTGAAAGGAATCATGCATTATTTCATAGGAGTATTTAGTGAGTTTGCATGAACTAACCCATGAAATAGAGTTTAGGTTATGTGCAGATTTGTAGGGTGCTCACAGGTAATTAGGGCATAAGTGTGTATAAATAAGTGTTTTTCTACCCATTTTACTCCTAATTCATTGAAGCATTCATTCATTCACTCATCCATTCACTAATCCATTCAAGCATTCAAGCATTTTGTATCATTCAATCAAGCAATTATCAAGCATCTTGGAGTACTCATTGACATATCCTCAAACTTCTTCAACAAGGTTCTGGTGAGTTTAGGACACTTTCATGTTGTTTATTCATCATTCCTTTCTTGTTTCCATTTCATTTCTTTATCAAGGGTTTGATTACCAAAGTGGGATTTTACCAAGGGAAATCCTTATACTCTAACACTTAATCATTTTTCCCCTATTGGCATGTGTGTTTGCAAGTCTTGTAGGAATATTTTTCAAAGCAATAGGTGTTGAAAAGTGGTCAACAATTCAACAAAGTTTTTCAAGTCAACCAAACCCTAATTCAAGCTTGGAGACAACCTACGGTCCGTTTTCTGCAGATTTGACTCCATCAACCAGAAAAGAAGACAAGTGTAGATTTAGATCTACATAATTGACTTTTGAATTTGAATATTTTTCAAAGGAGGACGGATTCACCATCAGTGGTGAATGAGTCCCACTTGAAGGTTGAAAAAGTTGATTTTGTCAAAATCTAGTTCTCAATAGTCGAAAAGCAGTTTCAAGCCTTTTTACCAGTAGGACTAATTTGCCATCACTGGAAAATGAGTCCCACTGGTGATCAACAGTGATTTATGCTAGTTTTTAGAACCTTCCAAGATTTGCATTCAATTTCTAGGTGCACTCTATTAAACCTCATTCAATTCTATTTGTATTAGTTCATGTTTTTAGCTCATTTTCTGCATATCACATTGTGTTTTCAAACATTACATGTTTCATTAGTTTTACATTCATAATCAGTCAATTTCATCACTTAGCTGCATTTAGATCATTTCATTTAGTCATAATTCCATCTTTCATATAGTCATAATTCCATCTTTCATACCTTAGTTTGAGTGAACCACCTCAATTGTAGGGTTCTATCTCTCTCCTTTTAGGTGAAAAACCCTAAGAGTGCAAGAGAAGTACATAGAACACACAATAAATTTGATGGTTCATTTTGGTGAACTTGCATTTTGAAGATTTCTCTTTTTATTTCAATTGCATCTTGCATCCTAGGTTTCCATTGCATCAACATTCAATTAGCTTTTGTTTTGTTTTTGCATCCTAGGGTTTCTTAAATTGCATTAGTGAAAGAATCATATATATTTCATTTGTGTATATCAAATCATTAAAAAATTGACAATCTGCATTTGCATCTTCATTTTGCATCTCAAAAGCATTAAAATCACTTTAAATTTTCTAAAAAACACAAAAAAATCTCATACGTGGACCCATTCACCAACTTGGGTGAATCTGTCCAACTGCATTTTTTGCATTAAATTTTTTGGCATTTTCATAGTATTTCCTACATTTTTGTTCCTGTTACTGCCTTCTTGTTTTAGTTTATAGAATTTATGTCACTAGAATTTTATTATTCCTAGTTTTCATTCGCATTCACCCCATCTTTTGTGGTACTTGTATGAGTGTTTGGTGCCCTATTGATAATACTTTAGTGAGACAAAGTTCTAGACTCATGGCTTCATGTGATAGAACTTTCGTTGTGGACCTTGGGATCTTAAGAGCTCCTACTCCTTGTATGGACAATGGTGCATTAAGCATGGATACTACCACTAGTATACCTTTACCTTCACATACAATGCATGTTGACATGCAAATCGATCAAATTCTACAAGATAAAGTCATTAGTATTCATGAGGATTTTGCACATTTACAACAAGATTTATGTCTTGAGATCATTTCCATCACTACCATACCTGCCATACAAAACCTCCATTGCTTGATTGAAAGTGGTGATGGCTTACAAGCTATGAAAATAATTGCTAAGATATACAATAAACATGTTCCTTCCACTTACCAACCATTAAATATTGTGGTTAGCCAAGGAGGATCTCACATTCCTCCTCCTTCAACTGTAGCATCCATACCCACCTATACCACTCCTCAAGTTGCAAGAACCATGCAATAGGTTAGTCATGTGACTCCATTCTCTATTCCAACTAGCATCCCTAGTTCTTTTGTGGCATCAAATGTTCTATCTTCCACCTTCACCCCTCTTATTTTCCCATTCACTTCCCCTAACATTACATACACTCCATCACCATTTTACCTTCCCCCTCATACCACATACACTGACCCCCTCATTACAAAACTCTTTAACACTGTTTCCTCCATGCAACAACAAATATCCATAATAAGCCAAAGTAAAAATGCTCCACCCACATATCACGTTCATACTAACCCATTATCTTTAGAGATCTTAAGAACACTGATGCCACAAGGAATTGAGGTGCCTAGGTTTGAGAAGTATAGAGGTAAAGGAAACCCTACTAATCATGTTAATGCCTATATAACATTGTACAATGATTTTTTCCTTGATGATAAACTATTAGCTAAACTATTTCCTAGGACCTTAAAGGACATTGCATTAGAGTGGTTCTCAAACTTACCAAATCATTCAATCTAGTCATTTAATGAACTTGTTGATGCCTTTATAAGTAATTTCCAAGTCCATATGACTCCCAAAAAGACAATGGCTATTTTAATGAGATGTAAACAAATTGTAGATGAAACAGTAGCTAATTTCATTTCATGTTAAATTAGTCATTGTATGCTCAAGTAGATGTCAAGATTCCTCATTCACATCTTCAATAGAAGTTTATCAAAAAATTTCACACTCACCTTCTAGATAAGTTGACTATGATGAAATTTACTTCGTTCATGCATTTATGCACAACCGTTTGTGACTATCACAACTCGGTTACTAGTCATGATTCAAAGTCCACTTCTAATCGAGCTAA
Organism: Sequoia sempervirens; assembly: GCA_007258455.2. Lineage (NCBI taxonomy): Eukaryota > Viridiplantae > Streptophyta > Pinopsida > Cupressales > Cupressaceae > Sequoia > Sequoia sempervirens. The sequence goes on from VDFB02338372.1 coordinate 10,669,666, forward strand.
GAAGTCTTAACAAAGCAACCAAAACAACGTGCAAAAATTTAGAAAACTAAACAGAGGCTTCTTACAGTTCAATCTACCTCCAACTCAACCAATGCCTAATCAAGTGGCCATTGTTAAAGTGACAATGCCCTTTACCTATGGGGACTTGAAGAGACAATTTAACCCCTTACCTGATGCTCTCCATAACACAATGAATTAACTATTACAACAAAAAATTATCACTTTACCTATTGTTAAACCACTTGATAATACCAATCCTTTACCACCCACCTTTAAACCAAATGCTTATTGTCATTTTCATCGCTAAAATGGAAATGAAACCGAACAATGTAAGTGTCTCAAACACTTAGTTGAATACCACATTGATTCTAGTCGTTTGTCCATTGCAGGTGTCAATGATCAAGGCAATAAGTCCATTGCACCCCAATCAGAATTTACAAATTTTCACCAACCCCATGCCTAAACACAATGTTTCATTTGTCAAAGCTAGTGAGCCTTCAAACACTCATGTGATGAACATTGATACAAATAATGAACATGATATTACTCCAAATTTTACCCAATTTAATCTTATGGATGAACTCCTCGATATGATAGACGTTGTCCCTCATAAGGGCCCAACCCATAACCTTTTGAAAAGACTTCTTTTTCATAACCTATCAAAAGTTCAAAGCCAAACAAATAGCCGAATTGTCTCTTCGTCCGATGTCCCCGTCCACTTTCGCTACTCCCATCCCAGATGAGACAATGCTTCAACCTAAATCTAAACCTGAACAAACAATGCAACCTCACGAGCAACCAACCATATACACTTCCCCTTCATCGTATAAATGCCCACAAGATACTAAAAGAAACCCTATCATGCCTCCTCACATTAAGCAAGTTTATAAGGAAAAAGAGAAAGTGATTGACCCATCTCCTTCAGTTCCTTCCATTCCTCCTTCTTGGGACAAAAAGGAGCCTATGGTGGATCAACCTGCTCTTACATCTCAACAAATTCAAAATAGAATTAAACAAAACCATCGTGCTAGGGAGCGTAGGCGTCATCGTCGTCTCCTTGCTCGTTAGTCACAAATGGAAGAAAACAAAGAAAATAAACCTCCGCCTTTGACAAAAGAAATACCTAATCATCCTCCTCCTCTTGACCCGCTACAAGATAGTACGATACAACCATCACAAAAAAATGATCTAATACAATAACCACAACTCCTAATACACCCTTCCTTGGAAATTACCCTCCATCCTCCCGTTGTGATTAATCTAGATGGCTATGATGATGAGGAGATCACTAAAATAGATGAAGAGGTGCATAACAATCTAAACTCTTTATTTTCATCTACCATGTTCTTAAATGATAAATCTTCTACACCAAGTGAAGAACTTGGCACTTCCCCTAGTTCAACACATTCAATTCTCCCTTTGGACAGTTAATCGCCTTTGCAATACACTGACCATGATTGGGAGATTAATGACTTTTTAGATGGTTGACTTGCATTTGCGTTAACTACACTTTTACATTTTTCTTTTCCTCTTTTTTTCATTTTCCTTTTTCTTTGGTGTGATTGTGTGTGCGTATCACGTTCCCCCATTATGTGCATTTTATGCTCTCTCTCTTTGTCCATTTCTTCTATTTGTACCTCTATTCTTCTATATGTCATATCTTTTACATTTTATTTTTCACTTTTGTTTTGTGTTTTCCTTTTGGGGATGACGCAAAGCATTGAGATGCCCTCAGTCTCTTCCATGTTGAACCAAATGGTTCCTTTTTACTTTGTCTTTTTCTTGTGCTTTTCCTTTTGGGGATGACACAAGGCATTGAGACTGTAATGTCTCCTTCATGTTGACCCAAAAAAATTTCCTTTTTCCTTTTTCCTTTTCATTTTCTTTTCACTTGTGTTTTCCTTTTAAGGATGACACAAGGCATTGAGACCGCAATGTCTCTTCCATGTTGACCCTTGGAAAATGGACTTTATTTTTCTTTTCTTTTTTCTCTCTTTGTGTCATTCTTCTAGTTCTATGTGTTTTGGGGAATGATTACAATTTTGAGCTCTTTAATCAAAACATTGCAGCAACAAACATACTGACCCAAAATCCATAGATCCCTTATGTGTTTGGTGTGTTCCTTTCTGTGGGGAAACTCCCCTTCTTTTGTTTTCTTTTTCATTTACATGAAGCAACCTTACTAAGAAACATATGACTTGGCGTGGGGGTTTTCCAAGTTGGTTGTCATGTCTTATTTTTCTTTTTGAATCTTTCCTTCGCTACTTTAAAGTAATTACTCACAGAACAATGTGTAGCAATTCCTTTAAAGTGGGGGGCATACATTGGTATTATTCATTTTCATTTTTGGTTCTTAGTGCAGCCTTATTACTTCATATGATGTGTTTTTCACTTTGTGGACGACATTGGGTGTGATGTCCTTCATAAGTGTGATCTATCTTAGCATATTACATTCCTCTTAGTGGCCTGATGTGACACACTACATCCCCTAAGTTGTGAATATTTTATTCTTTGATTAGTCATCTCTTGGAGACATTAGACACAATGTTCCCTAAGTGATAGACCTTGCATGAACTTAACAAGACTCCTTTGAACATCTTTTACATTTTACATCTTTGCCACCTTGCATAACACAACTTGGATTCCTATGGTACCATCCTGCTTGTTCATGAGTTCTAAGCATACAAAGCTTTGCTTGTCTCATGAAGCACGAACCATCATTTTCATTTGTGGCACCTTTTTAAAGTTATCAAGAGGTATAAATTTGATATGGTTGAGCGGGAAGTCCATTCCACGACATGACTTTTCCCATAGCCACCTATGTGTTTGTTAGTACATACCACCCGAGTGTATGTTTCTCACCTTTTGGGCCTTCTCACCTAGTGGATTTCCATGAGTTCTATCACCCCAGAGTGAGTATGCATTTTTGTTTTTCAGACAAACAGCCTAGATCTGATCCATAACTAGTTGGACAAATGATCAAAGCTTGATTTGACTTTTCCTTTTTCTCTCCCTTTCCTTTTTCTCTTTCATATGTGTGTTCCTTTGTTCTTATGTTTTGTTTGCCATGGTATCTTCATCCCGGGGGCTTGATCATCCCTCTTGATCATTGTCAGATCATCCCTCTTGATCATTGTCATCTCATCTTGCTAGCATAAGTGCATTTGGATCCCTCTCAACATGGCTACTTTAGTGTGAGTTTGAAGCAAGTTCATCCTCTTAGTAAAGTGGGGGCTAAATGTACCATAGAAAAATGGATCATTGACATTTTCATGGTCATTTAGGTCTTTCTCTTGTGATGCTTTGTTCATTTTTCTTTGATTTAGTGTTGCAATGTAACTTATGCATTCGCATTAGGTCCTAAATATTCAAATTATGGTGTCTTGTGAAGGTGTTGTGAAGTGTTGTAACACATTTCTACACTTTTCTAGACTCTTCTCATTATAATTCATCTAAAAATCACCTTTTTTTATCACTTATCAAGTCCTATTCTAAATTTTTGTAAAGTCTTGTAACAATATTTCACACTTTTCTAGGCTTGTTATCACTATTTAAACCTTTCTTATGCTTTATTTGACCCCTTTATGCACTGATAAGTCATAATTAAGTGTATTTTTTAAGTTAAACCCAACAAAAAACATTAAATGCAACTTAATTTCCAACACCCACTTACAACCCTAGAGTGGGACCCATTCGCCATGGGTGGCAAATGAGTCCCTCTTGAATCCAAATTCAAAATAATTCAAAATTTATTTCATGTTTTTATTCCAAAAGAACTTATGTCGACCTGTGATGTTGTATTATTGGGTAATTAGGGCATAAGTGTCAATAAATAAGTATTTTCTACCCATTTTACTCCTTATTCATTCAAGCATTCATCTCATTCACTCATCCATTCACTAATCCATTCAAGCATTCAAGAATTTTGCATCATTCAATCGAGCAATTATCAAGCATCTTGGAGCAACCATTGACATATCTTCAAACTTCTTTAACAAGGTTTTGGTGAGTTTAGGATACTTGCATGTTGTTTATTCATCAATCCTTTCTTATTTCCATTTCATTGCTTTATCAAGGGTTTGATTACCAAAGTGGGATTTGACCAAGGAAAATCCCTATACTCTAACGTTTAACCATTTTTACCCTCTTGGAATGTGTGTTTGTACGTCTTGTAGGCATATTTGTCAAGGAAATAGGTGTTGAAAAGTGGTCAACAAGTCAACAAATTATTTCAAGTCAACCAAACCCTAATTCAAGCTTGGAGACAACCTACAGTCTATTTTGTGTAGATTTGACTCCGTTAACCCGACAAGAAGACAAGTACAGATCTAGATTTATAGAATTGACCTTTGAATTTGCAAATTTTTGGAGGAGGAATGATTCACCATCAATGGTGAATGATTCCCACCTAAAGGTTGAAAAAGTTGATTTTTTCATAATCCAGTTCCCGACAATCGGAAAGCAGTTTCTGTTCTTTTTACTAGTAGGAGGGCTGATTCACCATCAGTGGTGAATGAGTCCCACTGGTGATCAATAGTGATTTATGCCAATTTTTAGAACCTTCCAAGATTTGCAGTCAACTTCCATGTGCAATCTGTTAAACCTCGTTCAATTCTGTTTGCATTAGTTCATGTTTTTAGTTCATTTTCTGCATATCACATTGTGTTTTCAAGAATTACATGTTTCATTAGTTTCACATTCACAATCAATCAAATTCACCACTTAGCTACATTTAGATCATTTCATTTAGTCATAATTCCATGTTGCATACCTTAGTTTGAGTGAACCACCTCAATTTTAGGGTTCTATCTCTCCATTTTTAGGTGAAAAACCCTAAGAGTGCAAGAGAGGTACATAGAACAGACCATAATATTTATGATTCAAATATCTAATGTATATGGAAGCTTATTTCTTCCTAGCAGTAGGGCTCTTTTTCTTGTAGGTTGTAGCCTTTTCTTTACTTTTGATAGATTTTTTTGCTTAAAACAAATTTGAAGATTCCAAGCAACTACAACCTCTTGGTTCTTTGTGTTGACTTCTTTCTTCTTTGTTTACTGATAGGTTACACATCGACCCAAACTAGCTCTAATACCACTTTGTTGGTAAGGAAAAGGTAGAAAAAAAAAAATAGAGATTTTGAACTACTATTGCAAATAAAAACATTATTTTTCTAATGAAAATAGATTACATACACCATTTTCTTATAGAGGTCTTCAATTAAATTGATGAGGTAATAAACTAAAATTAGTTGTGAATAAAAAAACTTTAAAACTATGCAAAACAATAAAAATCCTATGAAATTTCTAATTGAAGAGTTACAAAAAATCTTGCAATTTTTATTCTTCATCATGCAAATCATGGAAGAAATTAATTTTCTTTATTCTAATAATTTCATTGAGCACTCGTAGTTATTATAGGGTTTGAGTGTACAAAAATTTATGAGTGGCATTGTTTTCTTTAAAAACAAATGTGAGGAGAGTGACCATTTTCACTTCCTGCAAATTTTTAGGAGTTTTATCTCTCAAAGAATTTTGTTGAGTTAATGACAAGGACTCCAATTTTTTATATAAATTTTGATTTTGATTTATATTTGAAGGATTTTAGGACAAATATTTTATTTTTATGAAGCATGTGTTAATATCTTTTAAATTCTTTGAATTTTTTCAGAATACAGTGAAGATAGTAATTTGATTCAATATATTCTCTTTTTTCATATCATAACTTTAGATTTTTCCTTCATAGCATCCATTTCATCCATTTTCCACCTTTCCCCTTTCCTTTCTCGATGTTTCAAACTTCTTCATGGTAATATACCTTTCCTCGAAGCCTCAACTCCTCAACACTTTACACTTGACACTACATGTTATATTTTAGCACTAGAATTTTTTCTATCTCCTTATCAAATACATTTTTTACATGAAATCTTTGTACTATGATCCCTTAAAAAATTACTATCTTATTTGGATCATGAGTTTAGACATATCCTTATTTGGGTACCTCATAAAAATCACACATAACTCCTAACTCAAGAGTTATCAATAATTTATACTAAGTTACTTATCAAAGCCAAAATTTAAGATGTATCTTTTGTTAGGTATGTATTCCTTGATATCTCTAATCCCCAATCCCTAACTTCAAATATTTCTTTCATGTGATTTATCAAAATTAACATAAGGGAATTCCTCTAATTTGTTACAAGGTATGAGACATCCCTAAACATCAACCCCCAACACTTTCCACTATGTTACCTTATTGGGAATGTAAATTTAAAATTTTTTCAGTTGGTATCCCTTTAGAGATGAATTTCTTGGAACCTTCAATCCATGACTCCAAATAACTTCCTTCATATTTATTTTTGGGGTTGATTTTTTTGTGGCACCCTTACCTATTTTCCTAGAGAATGTTGTATCCTTGATCACCAATCCTCAATACCTTGATAAGTTTTTCACTTTATTTTATTTACTCACATTGAATTCTATGCATGACTAAGTACACCACTAATGACTCAATAAGACTCTAAAACTACCTAATAACATTTTTTTCACCTACAAACAATTGTTATCCTAAAGACACAGATTCACATATACTTCTAACAATGGAAAGAAAGTTACCCATGTAGTGATTAATATGGTGGTTGAAATTTTTATTCGCTATGATCATCACACTATCTCTTAACTATCATTCAATCTCATTTTGTTGGATATTCCCTAGTATAAATGCCAAAATATAAGTGGCTATTGGCATAACAGGTTAGAACCTTATTTATTCTAACAAATATTGTAATGCCTTGAGTATAGTTGTTATTTCTATATGAGCTCTTCAAAAAAATTACTGCAAGACCATTTTTTGGTAGTTCATCTTATGATCTTTCATTGAAATTTTTCATTCATCCATGAGAAAATATCTTTGTAATATTTTATATATATGCATAAATTATAATTTAGAAAAAACCCAGAGAAATAGAATAATTGCAAAGTTTATTGTACTCAAGAAAATTGGGATGCTCATTCTCAGGCCTATCTACCTCTTATAGAAAGAGATCCTTCTCAATGATTATGGTTGCATCCTAGTTACCAGTGTTCTACTTCTCCTCCAACTTTTGGTGATAGGACTACTCACCAACCAAATTTTGCCAAGTTCCCTTAGTTGGCTTTTCCCATTTTTCCTATTTGAGAACTGTTATTCAAGATAAATAAGATGATAATAAAAAAGATGGAAATGATAATTGATAACCTCTTGTGGACACTTTTGACCCCACTAATGTATGATAAAAAAATCACTTCCACCTCCCTCTACTCTTTCTCTTGTTGCTTAGCGTCTTCTTTTAATTGTGTTGTTGTTTTCTATTATAAGTAGTAACCCAACCAAAAAAATGTGAATATTCATAACATTATATTTTAACTAGTAATATAAATGCTATTTATTAAAATACTAATAAAACTAGTAGTTGCATGCACATGCATGCAACAATCACCTAATAGGGGTCCACCGTAAATGGCTATTTAGTGGGAAGGGAGAAGGAAACTTTTTTTTGGAATGAAATGTCAAATATAAACAATCAATAATATTTGCAATTGTTTGATTGAGTTGAGAAAGGGAAAGCGTGTTAATAAGCCAATATGAACTAACGTGAGGTTAGTTCATATCTCACAGGCTATGAATGTGAGATTACAAACCATTTGCACAAAACAAGAAATCAATCTTTGCATTCTGACATAGAAAAATATTAGTTGAAAATTGATTATGAAAATGTAAAATAAAACCGTAGGTTGTGTTGAATGAATCTTACTAGTTACAATGTATCCATTAATTTTAATTTTAAGCAAGTAATCATCAATAACTTCTTTCTTAAATTGATACGTAATATTTAATAATTTAAGTTAGAATAGTTATTTAAAATTCATTTTAATTAATAATCTTAGGAATATAATAAATTAATTCTCAAAAAATACAATTTTTTAATAAATTTATTCTTAAAAAATGACAATTGAAAAACTAAATAAAATATAAATTTTTAAATAATTGTTTTTTTTAACAACAATAATTTCTCTCCAAAATTTAAGGTATGAGATAACTTTATCTCTATTTTAGTTTTAATTAGACATAGATGCACATCTATATTTGATCTTTTTGTCTAAGTTAATCAATCAATTAATTGATTATTAGTTAATTATGTTAAGATACATATGCATACAAATACATGGGAGAGTTGAAGTTGTGGATTGAATAATATTTATTAAAATTATGGAACATTAAACAATTCTCATTTTTTAAAGAGTTATTACTGATTCCTTTAATTAGGAATATGCAATAAAAAATTATTATTTAAAAAATTTAGTCAATAACTTTGGGTATGACATATTTTGGAAGAAAGAAAGATGTTTAATATTCAATACTTTTTATAATTAGTATTTAGTCCATAATTTTGGAAATAAAAGCATTAGTATGCATGTGATTTATGGGTTACTAGTAGTAAAATGAAATGGAGACAAGTAGAAAGGATTCAAAAGTAGTCAATTACAAGGAAATTGAAAATAATTTTTTTTTTTTTTTATGAATTGCTTCATAGTGCTATTGAAGACTGAGTCACGCTATCTTTGATCCAAAACAAATAAACAGACCTCACGAAAAGAAGAATGTGATGACACAATACACATATTTTGCATTGTTAGAATAAATGAAATAAAGATATGGCTTATTTTGAGGTGACATGACCAAAGTATCAAGTGCTTCCCCAACACTTGCTATGACATGAGAAACATGTTATTATAGACTATATTTTTGGAAGCCAAGTGTATATAAGGATTTGTGTACACATGTATCTATGTAACACGAAATATATGGCATTAAAATAAAAGTCACAAAACCCACACTCATTATCCTCCCTACCATTTTGGCATCATGGAGCCTCATGTACTCTATCCAACCCCTCAAGCAAGAAAAGTATGAAACTTCCATGAGAAATTTCATGGAGTTCCATCATACATCACACAATCACAAAGTTAGGAAAAAATTGGTGTTTTCATATCTAATCTTTCATATTGTAGTTTTTTCATTATTGTGGTAACTTTGTAAAAAATAGGTATCATGATTTTTGAATGATTTTTCATGTTTTATCCTAGTTCCTACAAATAGAAGGCAGGGGTATGTTAGTGGACGGGTAGGAAAAATCATAAAGGAAGCATAAAAATTGAGTAAGTATATGGGTAAAATCAATATAGAGAATTTGAAACTGAAAATAATCAGTAATATTTACATGCCTGATGTGATGCACTACATCCCCTAAGTTGTGAATATTCTATTATTTGATTGGTCCTCTCTTGGAGACATTAAACACAATGTTCCCTAAGTGATAGATCTCGCATGAACTAAACAAGGCTCCTTTGAACATCTTTTGCATTTTATATTTTTACATTTTATATTTTGCATTCATATGGCCACCTTGCATAATGCAGCTTGCATGCCTGTGGTACCATCCTACTTGTTCATGAGTTCTAAGAATGCAAATCTTTGCTTGTTTCATGAAGCTTGAACCAACACTTTCCTTTGTGGTGCTTTATTACAGTTATCATGAGGTATAACTTTGATATGGTTGAGCGGGAAGCCCATTTTGAGGCACAACTTTCCCCATAGCCACCTCTGTGTTTGTGAGTGCATACTAGCTGAGCATATGTTTATCACCTTTTGGGCCTTCTCACCTGGCATAAAATCATGAGTTCTGTCACCCTAGAGTGAGTATGCATTTTCTATTTTGGACAAACAGCCTAGATCTTATCCACAACTAGTTGGACAAATGATTGAAGCTTGATCCAACTTTTCATTTTTATGTTCCTTTTCTTTTCCTCTTTCATATGTGTGTTCCTTTGTTCTTATTTTTAGTTTTCCATGGGATCTTCATCCTAGGGGTTTGATCATCCCTCTTGATCATTGTTGTCTCATCTTGCTAGCATAAGTGCATTTGTACCTCTCTCGATATGCATGGCTACTTTAGTGTGAGTTTGAAGCAAGTTCATCCTCTCACTAAAGTGGTGGCTAAATTTACCATAGAAAAATGGATCTTTAGACATTTACATGATCATTTTGGTGTTTTTCGTACGATGCTTGGCCTATTTTTCTTAGATTTAATGTTGTAATGTGACTTATACATTCACATTAGCTCTTGGATATTCAAATTATTAAGATTTTATGATGTCTTGTAAAGGTGTTGTGAAGTGTTGTAACACATTTCTACACTCTTCTAGACTCTTCTTATTATAATTAATCTAAATATTCCCTTTTTATCCCTTACCAAGTCTTATTTTAAAGTGTTGTAAAGTCTTGTAACAAACTTTCATGCTTTTCTAGACTTGTCACCACTAAATACACCTTTCTTATGCTTTATTTGGCCCCTTTATGCACTTACAAGCCTTATTAAGTGTGTTTTTTAATATAAACCTGATAAATATCATTAAATACAACTTAATCCACTACACCCACTTCCATGCCTTGAGTGGAACTCATTCACTATGGGTGGAAAATGAGTCACTCTTGGCACAAAATTCAAAATAATTTTAAATTTCTTTCAAGTTTTTATTCATTAAGAACTTAGGTTGGCTTGTGATGTTGTACTCTCAGGAAATTAGGGGATAAGTGTGTATAAATAAGTGTTTTTCTATCCATTTTAAGACCAATTCATTCACCCATACATTCAAGTATTCATTCATGCACTCAATCCATCATAGCATTCAAGCATTTTTCATCATTTAATCAAGCAAATATCAAGCATCTTGGAGCTGCTAGTGACATATCTTCATACTTCAACAACAAGGTTTTGGTGAGTTCATTAAATTTGCATGTTATTTGTTCACCATTCCTTTCTTATTTCATTTCATTTCATAGGGTTTGATTACCAAAGTGGGGTTTGACCAAGGTAAACCCCTATTCTCTAACTCTTAACCATTTCCCCCCTCTTTGCACGTGTGTTTGCAGATCTTGTAGGAAGATTTTTCAAGAGATAGGTGTTGAAAATTGTTCAACAAGTCATCAAATCTATTCAAGTCAACAAAGACCTAATTCAAGCTTGGAGACATCATTCAACACATTTTCTATAGATTTGGATCCATCAACCTGATAAGCAAACAAGTACAAATCTGGACCCACAGAGTTGACTTCAAAATTTGCATATTTTTGTATGTGGACTAATTTCCATCTGTGGTTAATCAGTCCCACTCCTAGGCTGGAGAAAGTTTTTTATGAGGTTTTTAGTTCCTAGCACACTGAAACCTGTTTCAGCAAAATTTACCAGAAGTAGGACTAATTCGCCATCTATGGTGAATGTGTCCAGTGGTCATCAATAGTAATTTTTGAAACATTCTAGAACCTTCCAACATCAACATTCTACCTCCAGGTGCACTCCATTCAGTTTCATTAAGTTCTATTCTCATTTGTTTATGTTTCTTGTTCATTTATGCATATCACACTATGTTTTCAAACACTTCATATTTTTTAGGATTTGCATAAATAATCAATCTATCTCTTTAGTTTATTGCATTTAGATCATTAAATTTAGGGATATTTTTATTGTACTTCCATTAGTTTGAGTGAACCACCTAGATTTTTGGGGTCTATCTCTCTTGCTTAGGTGAAAAAGCCTAATTGAGCAAGAGAGTCCTAACACCCTACAAAAATAGTTGTGGTTCAATATTGTGATTTCCCATGCTATGGTGAGTGGAATTTGTGTTCGAATACCTTGGGTTATAGCTGGGATGGGGATGTCTCTTGGGTTTTCTGGGTCCCATGGTGGGCCAATGTAATTTTTGAAGCAGACAACAACATAGTCTAGTGGATCTAGTGGTTTGAGATGTGCATTGTACACAATAGTTGTAACAAGACCAAGGGATCCATTGACTAGACTAGCTTGAATCCAATTTTTTTTTGTTAGCATTAGGGTATGTGCAGGATCATCATGGGAAAAATAGGCCCTTAAGTGGCGAAAAATTCAGAAAAATCAGAGTTAGGAAACTTGACGTAAAAATTTGAATAAGTTATCTATATTATTTCAAAAATATGTAAGAATAGAATCTATATAAAATTGAATGTAGTTTCTAAAATACTAGGTTTATTTAAAAATAAAAAAATCTATTTGGGCATGTGCAGGATCATGGTATGCCAAACAGGCCCTTAAGTGGCAAAAAATTCAGAAAAATTAGTGTTAGGCAACTTGACGTAAATATTTGAATAAGTTATCTATATTATTTAAAAAATATGTAAGAATAGAATTTGTAGAAATTGAATGTAGTTTCTAAAATACTAGGTTTATTTAAAATAAATAAAATCTATTTGGTGAAAATTTGAAATTTCAATGCGAGTACTTAAATTTGAGGAAAAAAAGAAGTGAAATGCGTAGACCACCCGCCAACTTGGTCAAATTCATGAAATTTAATTTCTTTTTAATCCTATATTATGTAAAGCATATAATGTGGTGCATGTTTTGGATTCAAAAATATGATACCGTTTGAAAGTTATAGATGTTTTTCAATCAGCCTATCGATTAGGACTTTAGTCATAATTCTAATAGAAAATGAATAATAATTATTTATTAAATTCAAATTAAATCATAATTTATATTTTTGGAAATCTGAGAATCTCCTCTAAAAACCCATTTCGTTTCATTAATTTTGAGTGAAAAAAAAGTCGTCAGCCACATACCCTACAAAATTGCCACTTTTTGGCATACCATGATCCTGCACATACCCATTTGGTGAAAATTTGAAATTTCAATGCATTAGTACTTAAATTTCACAGAAAAAGTAAGAAGTAGGTGTCTATCGGACCACCCAAACCACAAGAAAATGATAATATTTTTTTATAATTTTTTTCCAAGTAAATAATTAATTATGAATTTCTTATTACAAATTTAAAAAAATACAAAAACTCGTATGTCTAACCACCTTAACTTGGTCAAAACTTCATGAAATTCATTTTTTTTTAATCCTATAGTATGAAAAGCATAGAATGTGACACATGTTTCAAATTCAAAAAATGTGATACCATTTGAAAGCTATAGATGTTTTTCAATCATCCTATTAATCAAGACTTTAGTCGTAATTCAAATAGAAAATGAATAATAATTATTTATTAAATTCAAAGTAAAGAATAATTTATATTGGTGGAAAGCTAAGAATCTCATTTAAAAACTCTTTTCGTTTCATCAATTTTTGGTAAAAAAAGTCGTCAACCACATACGCTACACATACCCATCATGATCTTGCACATACCCATCACCTGTTCACCAACACAAAGCAATAGTTCTGGGAGAAGTTGGCCATTATCTCCATAATTAGATATCTGTTGCTATGCTACTTGAGGATTGCTAATGGCTATGGGCAAGTTTAATTGTTTGATCATTTTTTTATTGTGGAATGCGACTAAGTCATTTGTGGAAAAAAAATGTGTTGCAACATAAAATTGTTCTCTTTCTATGGTCGAGAGAAATTTATTTGTTTGTTTCATAAGCTCTTCCCAGTCATCATGGAGAGCCTTGCCATTTCTTAAATGGAGAAGGATTTCCCAAAACTTTTGTTGGGCAGGACTATCTCCTTGGTGGTGGAAAATAGTGTCCAATGTTACTGAGACTGTGAAAGTATGCCATAATGTTACAACTGATGAGTGTGAAGCATAAATAGAGTATCCATGACTGGAAAAAACTAGGCAAGATCACCAAGAAGGATTATAGAAACACCACTGAATGGTTGACTTTGGTTATCGAGGAATGCTTGGCGCAACCGAATATCTATTTTGAGAAGCAACTTCGGGCCTAGAAAACTCATTTCATCTATCAAAATGTATTGAATATATTTAAATTTTTATGGGAATATTGTCAATGGTTGGCCTTGCAAAGGATTCATAACCTTTATGGGAATCCGGAGGGTTGTATGGATTGTGGAGGTGCATATGTTGTAGGCAGCAACACCTATAGGGGCCAATGTGACCAGCGGGCTATTGCATCCAGTAGTAGAGGTGTTTATTTTTTGTCTTATACAATTTATCAAAAACGGTTTGTTAGTGTCAGATGTTCCTTGAATGATCATGTAGAGAGGGCCTTTGGGGGAAGGCTACATGTTATGGGATTGGATGATTTGAAGAGCTAGTTGCTATTTTGATGAAAGTTGATGGGTTGTTGTATTTACAGGAAAGAATTGTATTATAGCTTGCTCACATTGTGCCTTGGCCGATGTGATGAACTAAAAAGCAATATTATGAAGTTGTTCAGGCACATGGTTTGTATTCCATGAATGGTTCATATCAAAGTCTTGCCTACCCAATAACTTTGGAGCTGATTTATACAAAAGTTAGAAGTAGCACCAAGCTGAGAGAAAACTTCTCATTTGTATTCATCCATAGAAGGTTGATGGTTCAAATCATCACTATCACTGCCATGTTGTTCTTCAATTGTGGATGCAACCGGAATTCTATGAACATGCTAAGGATGATAACCAACTATTTTAAAAACTTTCTAATTTTGTATTATGTCTTGTTTGGCAAGACCTATATCTGTTTGTATGTTTCGAAAAGGTTTGTATAACATAATTTTATTCCAAAAAAATGTCTCAAATATTTTTGTATCTTCGAGGGGAACAATCTTGAACAACGAGTACACAAGGATAATTATAGGTTGGTGTCTTGATTTCCATTTTTCCTTTTTGTGCTACTATGAATGTGTATATAAGAAGACCGAGTCAATTAGGGATACACAACTCAGCTCTTGATGCCTTTACATATAGCAATGAATATAATTTTTTGGTAGGCCTTCATCAGCATCATATTTATTTATACGGAACCATGCCTTTTTTCCAACATTCAAACAAACATATTGTCAACTTGAAGTGACAAGGGGCAATTTTTGTAACATATGGAACATCTCCTATGCAAAGATGTCACAGTCCACAAGAATGTTGAACATCATGAATTTTTGACATGAAAGCGGTGCTCTATCCTCAACTATATTTGTGTTTGCAAGTCTTTTAAACATATCAAGGTAATTTTTTGATTTCTTCTTAGATTTAGCTACATATTTAGAGATACAATTTTCTTAGAAACAACTGGATGGAAGTCAACACTAACACGCCAAATTGCAAGCATGGGTGGGCTATGAATATTTAGGTGATCATAATTTCTTGCTAGCTTGTAGGATTTGTTGGACTCAACATCAGATGTCAGTGTAGAGGTAAGTTGTTTCCAAGGTGCTTTATACCGACATTGAAATTACTCTCCTTTTTTCCTTAAACAAGTATATTAAGATCATTTTGTGTGCCTTTGAAATGTATTTAGAAACTCTTCATAATGGATGATTAGATCACTATAAATAATCTGGCTTGTGGAAAGTAAGGACAACTTTTCTTCAGAAAAACAATACATTTTGAGCAATCTTTGTGCAGGGCAACATGGATTCCAATATGAAGCATATCTATCAAAAAATTTCCTTGCCATGGTAACATCATGGTGATTGGACCAATCAAGAGTGTCCATGTTTGAGGATTATGGAATCCATAAAAAACCATGTAGATGTACGGAGCCACGATGCTGCCATTCATATCTATACCAATAATCTTTTGCATGCAAAAGCTTTTCAATCACCTCTTTACAAAAAAATGAGAATCTATGATGCAAATATAAAGATGTTATATGTGGATTTTAAATAATACTATCTATCAACATTGTTGTTGAAGGCTCCATCACCAAACAAGCCACAAAAGAGAAATCATTTTGTAGATCAAGCCATTTTTTGGCTGCATAGCTCAAAGTGAAAAAAAGGGTAGGTATCCCAAGTTGTTCAATCATTGTAGATAGTTGGGCCCAACAAGAGTTCCAAAAAGAGTGATTCCCACACAATGATGCACCAAAATGCATCAGCTGCTTTGCTATCTGGTCATCAGGAGCAACTTGAAGTTGTTCACATAATGCAGACAAATACTTTGGTATTTTTTCTTCTAGATCCGCCTTGAAAAAGACAATCAGTTTTTTAACTACGATGTCTCATTATCAATTTGTACAGGAAATACCTAAACCTGACATCTTTTCCAAATCTGTGGTTAAAATATATCATTAAGTGGAGGGCATATTCATGCAAGTGAGTTTGAACATTCCTTAGTTGAAGGGGAAGTGTTGCTCTAGTGGGGAACAATGTTGGGAAAGCCATTGCAAATAAAGCTTTAGTGTTGTATTCATTAACAGGAGAAGAGCTAATTTCAGGCCAACACAAGATATTTTGCTCCTTTTTCCAATTTGTAATACTTTTTGATTTCTTGGAGCTCTCATGTAGCATTTGGAAAGAAAAGGATAAATGATGAAAAGGTTGAAGAGCCATTTTCATGTTGAGCATCATTTGTTGAGCTGGTTGATGGCATCAGGTCTTCATTGGAAACTTGCTCTATTGTATGCAATAAATTGCAGACATCAACAACAACATTAGGTAACATATTAAGAGCCTCAACATCAATCTCAACATCATTGTATTATTTTTCATATTGAATTTTATATTTCAATGAATCCATGACATGATGTTTATTAGCATAGTTGTCATAATTTCCACCTTCAATGGTGGTGTGTCGTACAATCACAACCTCAAGGTCTTGCAATCAATATGGAAAAAGTTTTGCAATGCTCAAGATATCTTGAGGAAAAAATATCATGTCACCAATGTATTTAAACTACCCTCCTCTAGCGTGGGACACTTGTAAAACTAGAGCCACCCTAGCAATAAGCATTTCTTCAACCTGTGTTAGCTTTTTTAGCAAGAATGGTTGTGGGCTTAGGTCCATGCCATTTACAGAGCTGAAGTGGTGGGAGTATTTTTTAGAATAAAATCTAGCACACATGGTTGTTGAACTAGATACACGAGTGTGCATCCCAATGTAGCTTTCTTTGCATATTTGACAAACAACAAGGTTTGACAACGCATCTATGCAGCACTGGAACCATTTCATTGTAGAAAGGTAGCAATTATTGAACATTTCTTTGAGGTGTTGGTGTGCTAGTGCAACTGGGGGATTGATCTGAGATTGTATATTGAACATATCTTGTGACACTGATATCGATATGTTTCTACCCAAACTACCATCCACAATTTGGTAGCCTAGGAAAAGAAGACAATCCAAGGAAAAAGGAGTGGCATCTACTATTGCCAATGGGGGTTGCAAGGGAATATTTTCAGCAGGAAGACCTGCAAGTGTGCTTGTTGTAATTAGCCTTTGTTGCAAGTATTTTGTATGGTGCTTTGCACAAATTTTCTCTCTATGTTGGCTATAGTACTTGAATGGTTTCATTTCTATTTTTTAGCCTTTTTAATTCAAAAATTGATTGGACTATTGAACTTGAATATATTGACACAACCTAGGAATATACATACAAGCTCAACCATATTAGCATATATGAATATACATGTATAACCATAGATATATTTAAAGTAGTAATTACACATAAACATATAACAAAATACATGTGTATCCATGTGTATATAAATGTATATCTATAGATGATCACAAAAGGAATAGCATGGTTTGAACATTGGAATATATAAAAATATATATACAAGGATTCTATAGATTTTTGTGTTAACCATTTCCACTATTTCACTATTGTTATATCCCATGTTTAGAACAATACAATATTGGATGAACGCAACCAATCCAAAGTTTTGCAGCTATGTTACAGTTTCCATTCTTCCTGTGCCTATATACCCTAAGTTTTCCTTACCCATCAAGTTATCTTTGGCTTATCTATTCAGAGTTTCCCACGAAGATTTTCATTAGCCTAGGCATGCAAAACATTCCTCATCACTGGAAATGAATATGTGTGGAAGGCTAGCAGAGAGTTTCCCATGGTTGTTCACCATGACGGTCCATAGAGGTGGAGTTTGTTGACCACATGGAATGGCAGTGCTGGAGGGCTGGGCTACCTAGATAGATGAAAGCATAGTGGAAAATTCTTGCTTACGTTGTTGCACGATGGAAATGAACACAACAGGAGGAAGTATATACTTTTTATACAATTTATATATTTATCTATAATATTTAGTAGCAAAGAATGTAGCTTGAATTTTGAATTGACAAGGCAATTGTTATATGCATTGCTTGTCTTGTATCAATACTTGTTAATAGGAGCAATCACATATATATATGCAGAGGGTCAGTATGAAAGCATAAAGATATTCAAAATAAAATTAGTTTAGTAGATGTAAAGGTATGTTCAGTTTCACATCTTCTATGGATGGGACATGTTATATGCTTTTTTGAATGGTGTATTTTTTTTAAAGTTATACTACATAAACATACACATATAATTTCCCCTATATATAGATATTTTTTAAATGCACATTGACATAGAAGAAATTGCATATATATATATATATATATATATATATATATATATATACAAAGGGTTAGTATGAAAACATAAAGGTATTGAAGATAAAATTACAGTAGTATTTGTGAAGGTATGTTCAATTTTTCATTTTGTGTGAATAGAATATGTTATATGTTCTTTGTGAAAAAAGTGTTTACAGATTATCGTAGTTCACCTCTTCTATTCTCCATATTTTAGAGCTCTATTTAATGTGAGTTTTCAATCATTTGTCATTTTCCTATGATTCTTAAGTGTTTTTTCTAATAGCTCTTTTAAAATTTCCCAATTTGTCTATAATATTTAGTACCAAATAATGTAGCTCGAATTAGGTGCAGCATTGAAGTTATCCTTTCTCTTTGCTTGCTTTTAACTTTATATATACATATACATATACACACATATACATATACATATACATATACATATACATATACATACACATACACATACACATACGCATACACATACACATACATAGACATAGACATATACACATACATATACATATAAATATACATATACATATACATACACATACACATACACATACACATACATATACATATGCACATAGTTACATATACATATACATACAGATACATATACACATACATATACGTATACATACATATACATATACATATACACATACATATACATATACATATACATATACATAAACATATGCATATACATATAAATATATACACATATACATACATATACATATACATATACATACACATACACATATGCATACACATACACATACATATACATATACATATACATATACATACATATACATATACATATACATATACATATACACATATATATACATAAACATATACATATACATATACATATATACATATATACACATATACATACATATACATATACATATACATCTAAACCATAGATTTTTGGGCGTGAGGCTTATAGGCTACTCTTGCACTCTTAGGATGTTTCACCTAAAAGGAGAGAGATAAACCTCACAAAAAATCAAGGTGGTTCACTCAAATTAAGAAATGTATGATGTTATTAAGACTAAATGAGATGATATAAATGAAACTAAATGGACTATTTGACTTATTAAGAATGCAAAACCTAAGAATTGTGTAATGTTTGAAAACACAATGTGATATGAAAACATGAACTAAGACATGAATGAATGCAAAACATAAATGAAGAAGGATGAATTAGAGTGCACCTAGGTAAAGAATGTTGAATCTGGAGTGTCCTTAATGCTGACAGAAATCACTAAAAATCACCAATGGGGCCCATTTGACACTGATGGCGAATTAATCCTGCTTCTAATGAAAACTTCTGAAAACAGGCTTCTAAGTATCAAGATCCAGAATCTGACAAAAAATGGATTTCAAACCTTAAGGTGAGACTCATTCACCACTGATGGTGAATCAGTCCTCTCCCAAAATTCTATGAAATCAAGGACTAATTCTGTAGCACCAGATCTGAACTTGTCTTCTTGTCGAGTTGACGAAGTCAAATTTGCAGAAAACAAACTATAGCTTGTCTCCAACCTTGAAATAGTTTGTAGTTTGACCTAAAACTCTTTGTTGACTTCTTTTCCACTTTTCAACACATCAATGTTTGATAAATCTACATACACAAGTTTGCAAACACACATACAAAAGGGGGAAAATAGTTAAGGGTTAGGGATTTTCCTTGGTCAAATCCCACTTTGGTAATAAACCCTTAATGAAGAGATGAAATGAAATGAACAAGGAAAGATGAATAATCAACATGAAAATTAACTAAACTCACCACAACCTTGTTGAAGAAATCTGAAGTTATGTCAATGGCTACTCGAGGATACTTGATTGAATGATCAAAAGTGCTTGAATGCAAATTGATGTTAAGTGAATGCAAGTGAATTTGATGAATGTGGAGATGTAAAATGAGGAGAAAAAAACTTATTTATACACACTTCTGCCTTAGTAACCCAATGCTACCTCATCACAGGCCGACATAAGGTAATTTTGAATAAAAAACCAAAAGAAATTTTGAAATATTTTGAATTTTGAGCCAAGAGGGACTCATTCACTGCCCATGGAGAATGGATCCCACCTTGGACTTGAAAGTGGGTTTCCGGAATTAAGTCACATTTAATGTTGTTTATCGGTTTTACATTCAAAAGTACACTTAATTAAGCCTTATAAGGGCATAAAGGGGTGAAATAAAGCATAAGAAAGGTTTAAATAGTGAAATCAAGCCTAGAAAATTGTGAAATATTGTTACAAGACTTTACAACACTTCAAAATAGGACTTGATAAATGATGAAAAGGTGATTTTTAGGTGAATTGTAATGAATAGAATCTATAAAAGTATAGAAAAATTTTACAACACTTCACAAAACCTTCATAAGATGCCATGATTTGAATTTTAAAGAACTAATGTGAATGTTTAAGTGACATTACAACATTAAATCAATGAAAAATGGACCAAGCATCATGAAGAAAGACCTAAAATACCATGAAAATGTCCAAGGGGCCATTTTTTTGTGGTACAACATCAAAGGGATGTTTTTTATGTGCTGGAAAATATCAATGGGTATGTGCAGGATCATCGTGCAAAAAACAAGCCCTTAAGTGGCAAAAAATTCAGAAAAATCAGTGTTAGGCAACTTGACATAAATATTTGAATAAGTTATCTATATTATTTCAAAAATATGTAAGAATAGAATTTTTAGAAAATTGAATGTAGTTTCTAAAATACTAGGTTTATTTAAAAATAAATAAAATCTATTTGATGAAATTTTGAAATTTCAATCGAAAATTCGTGGAAAAATAAGAAGTGGTCCTGCAACCACCCTAACCATAATAAAATGATAATATTTTTTGTAAGATTTTATATATAAGTAAGGACTCATGTTCGGATGATGCATATTTTTGTAATTTTTTCCAAGTAAATAATTAATTATGATTTTTTTATTACAACTTTTTAGAAATAAAAACTTTCAATTACCACTTAACTTGGTCAAAACTTCATGCCTTTTTTTTTTTATTTATCCTAATATGTAAGCATAGAATGTTGACGATATTTTTGACAAAAAATATGATACCATGAGATAGATACTTTTCATATCGATAGGACTTTAGTCGTAATTCTAATAGAAAATGAATAATAATTATTTATTAAATTCAAATTAAATCATAATTTATATTTTTGGAAAGCTGAGAATCTCCTCTAAAAACCCTTTTCGTGTCATTAATTTTGGGTGAAAAAAAAGTCGTCAGCCACATACCCTACAAATATTGCCACTTTTTGGTGCACCATGATCCTGCACATACCCCAATATGTATCTACTTCCACATCTATATGTTTTTCCATTTAATGTGGTGTTTTGATCATTTTTCATTTTCCTGTGATTCTTAAGTGTTTTTTCTAATAACTCTTTTACAATTTCCCAATTTTCCTATAATATTTAGTACCCAATAATGTAGCTTGAATCAGGTGCAACATTGAAGTTATTTGTTTTCTTTGCATCCTTCTCAACTTTATATATACATATACATATACATATACATATACATATACACATACATATACATATATATACATATACATATACATACACATACACATACACATAAACATACACATACATATATATATACATATACATATACATATACATATGCATATACATATACATACATATGCATATACATATACATATACATATATATACATATATATACATATACATCAATGGGATTTTTTTATGTACTGAAAAATATAAATGCGTATCTACTTCCACATCTATATGCTTTGCCAGGTTCAGCCATGTGTGTGTACACCTTAAAGCCAAGAAAATTGGAAACATAAACAAGAAAGGGTATGTGGTGTGTGTTTCTATATTTGAGAATAATTAAAATGAAGAAATTGAAAGACAATGTTCAAGTTGAATACAAAAGAGGAAGGAAAAAATAGCAACAAATTTGCAACAGATATAACAAAAAGGAAATATATACTTAGAAAATCAAGATTTGAAGGTTGG
Organism: Sequoia sempervirens; assembly: GCA_007258455.2. Lineage (NCBI taxonomy): Eukaryota > Viridiplantae > Streptophyta > Pinopsida > Cupressales > Cupressaceae > Sequoia > Sequoia sempervirens. The sequence goes on from VDFB02338372.1 coordinate 10,692,074, forward strand.
TGGTTCGTACCCTTAGATTCGAACTCCATAATAGAACCCATGGGGGATGTCAACAAATCAATCTTGGGGGGCTCTAGAGACCCATCCACAAAGCCTGATTCTATAGACATACTCACTCTGGGGCAATGGAACTCATGGCTATCCACTGAGTGAGAAAACCCAAAAAGGTGAAGTACATATGCTAGTTGGTATGCACTCACAAACACATAGGTGGCTATGGGGAAAGTCATGCCATTGAATGGGCTTCCCGCTCAACCATACCAAAATTATACCTCGTGATGACTTTAACAAGGCACCAAAAAGGAATATTTTGGTTTGTACTTCATGAGACAAGCAAAGATTTGTATGCTTAGAACTCATGAACAAAGACCAAGGTACCATAGGCATGCAAGCTATGTTATGAAAGGTGGCAAAGATGTAAAATGAAAAATGTAAAAAATGTAAAATGCAAAAGATGTTCAAAGGAGTCTTGTTAAGTTCATGCAAGGTTTGTCACTTAGGGAACATTGTGTCTAATGTCTCCAAGAGAGGACCAATCAAATAATAGAATATTCACAACTTAGGGGATGCAGTGTGTCACATCAGGCCACCAAGAGAAATGTAATATACTAATATAGATCAAACTTATGAAGTACATCACACCCAATGTCATCCACAAAGTGAGAAACACATCATATGAAGTGACAAGGATGCACTAAGAACCAAGAATGCAAAATGAAATTATGCCAATATATTTCCCCCCACTTTAAAGGAATTGCTACACACCATTATGTGAGAAATTACTTTAAAATAGCAAAGGAAAAATGCAAAAAAGAAAAAAATAAGACATAAGAGCCAACTCAAAAATCCCTATGCAAAGTCATATTTTTCCAAGTAAGGTTGTGTCATGAAAAAGAAAACAAAAGAAAGGGAGTTTCCCCCAAGAAAAGAACACACCAAACACATAAGGGATCTATGGATTTGGGTTCAGTATGTTGGTCGCTACAATGTTTTTATTAAAGAGCTCAGAACTGTCATCATTCCCCAAAGCACATAGAATTAGAAGAATGACACAAAGAGAGAGAAAACTAAAGAAAAATAAAGTCCATTTTGGGTCAACATGGAAGAGACATTGTGGTCTCAACGCTTTTCCTTGTCCCCAAAAGGAAAACACAAGTGAAAAGAAAATGAGAAGGAAAATGAAATGAAAAAAGCTTTTGGGTCAACATGAAGGAGACATTTCGGTCTCAATCCCTTAGGAAAACCACAAGAAAAAGATAAACGAAAAAGGAAAAGGGATCAATTGGGTCAACATGGAAGAGACATAGGGTGTCTCTACGCTTTGCATCATCCCAAAAGGAAAAACACAAAAAAAAGCGAAAAAGGAAATGGACGACATATAGAAGAATAGAGGTACAAATAGAGGAAGTTTACAAAGAGAGAGAACAAAAAATGCACATTATGAGGGAACATGATATGCACATACAATCAAAGAAAAAGGAAAATGAAAAAGAAAAAAAGAAAATGAATATAAAAGGCTAGTAAGGAGAATTCAAGTCAACCATCTAACAAGTCATCTGCCTCCCAATCATGTTCAGTGTATTCCAAGGGCGGTTGGTTGTCCAAAGGAAGAATTGCAAGTGTTGAACTAGGAGATGTACCAGGTTCTGCAGTTGGTATAGAAGATTTATCATTTAAGCTCATGGTAGATGAAAATAAATATTTTAGATTGTTATGCAATTCTTCATCTATTTTTGTGATCTCCTCATCATCCTCATCATCAAGATTGATTACGATAGGAGGAAAAAGGGTTATTTCCAAGGAAGGATGTATCAAAAGTTGTGGTTGTTGGATCAGATCATTTTGTTGTGAGGGTTGGACTATACTATCTTGTGGTGGGTAAGGAGGAAGAGGGCTATCATATACTACTTCTATCAAAGGTGGAGCTTGGTTTTCTTTATTTTCTTGCATTTGAGACTAACAAGCAAGGAGATGATGACGATGTCGACGTGTTCCCTAGCACCACTGTTTCATTTTATTTTATTTTGAAGTTGTTGGGGTGTAAGAGCGGGCTGATCCATCATAGGTTCCTTTTCTCCCAGAGGGGGAAGAACAAAATAAATCGAAGAAGATGGTTCAATCACTTTCTCTTTGGCTTTATACACTTGTTTAATGCGAGGAGGCATGCCATGATTGGTTTCATTTTATCTTGGGAATTTAAATGAGGAAGGGGAAGTGTTTATGGTAGGTTGCTCGTGGGGTGGTGTTGTTTATTCAGTTTTGGTTTTAGGTTGAAGCATGGTCTCATCTAGAATAGGAGGAGCGGAAGTGGATGGGGACATGTTATGAAGAGACAACTCAGCTATTCATTTGGCTTTGAACTTTTGATAGGCTATGAAAAAGAAATCTTTATGGGGGGTGATGGTTTCCATAGGTTTAGGCCAAAAGGCTTCTAAGGAAAAATTACCTTTAGAGGATAATGGATTAAAGCCACTATGGTGTATAGTAAATATTTAATTTCTATGTGGAAACTTCAAACACTTGTGAATAGCTAAAGGGACCACTTTCATCGAGCAAATCCAAGGATGACCTAGTCGTAGATGAAATTGATTTGATTGTGGAATGATAGAAAATGTTACATACAAAGTTTTGGGTCCTATTTGTAATGGGAGTACGGTTGATTTGATTGTAGGGCACACAAAACTAGTATGTTTTTTAATCCATGCAGTTGGTTTATTATATACTTTTCCATTTTAATTTTTTCCCATAGTTTCTTTAACTAATGGAGTTTGATAGGGATAATCTTTCCTTGTATTCTTTGGTATCCACTTGTATTTGATTTGTCCTTCATGCTTCAATACTTCTTTTCCTTTGATGATGTTTTTCTTTCTTTGATTTACATTGTTATTTTGATGTTGGTCCCAATTTGTGGATGGGGTGATGGGTGGATGAAGATTCATGATGTGGCTAGTTGTAGTATTGACATTGGTTTCACCATAAGGACTCTTCATGCTCCCTATGTTGATGTTTTCTTGAGACATAGTTTCCCCCAGTATACTCGTAGTAGCACCTTTGTTCTTTAATTCTTCCTATTTTGAGATGTCTTGTTTAGTAAGCATGCTCTGATAAATTACCACTGCAGATGACGTTTCAATTTGCTGCTCTGCTAACTCTGAAATGTCTTGTTCTGTCTGACTTGTTTCCTTGAGTGGATAATGCTGAATATATTCATACATGATGTCCTTGGTCTGAATTTGGGATATATCTGATCTTGATGTTGAAAACTCTGTTTGACTGTAGGAATCAATAACCTGCTCTTTTTGTGTAATACTATTAGGAGTAAAGGAATCATGTTTTGAATGAAGATCATCTATGTGTATATCCACAAAAAGTATTTCATGGGTAGATGGAGGAGTAAGTGCCATGTGGATATGATCATCTTGTATAGATAGGAGAGTACCCATTAGATCATTGTAGTATCTTGGAGATACAAATTCTTAATCTTGATTAATTTTGGGATTGCTTTTGACATGCTTTGGATCAAGTTCTTGACATGGGTCAGTTTCAAAGGATGGATTGCTTACAAAGGGTTCTTGGATGTCTTCATTAGGAATGAGAAGTGGCTCAATATCCTCTGGATCTTTGAGTGGACTTGGATCAAGTGTTGATTTGAGGGTTCCTTTAGTATCTGTAACCATGAGGTCAAAGGGGGTCAACATGTCTTGGAAAGGACCATTGCTAGACCTTGGTGAAAGATATTGATCATGCTTTGGAATAAATTATTGAGATATGTTCTCTAACTCATTTGGTGATGCGGAGACATTTTAAACATGATCATTGGTCAATGGATCATGGATTATGTCAATAGGATCAAATAACTCTAACACTCCTTGAAATAGATGACTAAAAAGCAGCTCTTGATGTATGGTGAGTTGGTCATCGGATGAGGAGGAAACATCGTCAATGTGCTCATTGATGGATAGGTCTTGAACATTGTTTTCAACAATTGTGGCAGAGAGATTGTCAATGCTATCGCCAGTGGTTGAATCCTGATTATTGTCCCCAACAGTTACTATTTTTTTATCAATCAGGTCTTGGATGAGATTTTTGAGTCGAATACAATTTGATGTTGTGTGTCCCTTTGTTTTGTGAAAATCACAAAGGTGATTTTCATTGTACTAGGGTGTTTTCACGTTTGGTTCCTGATAATTCTTATAGATGGGGATTTTGATGAGATTCTCATTTACTAGTTGTTGCATGACTGATTTGATTGGTTTCCCAAGTGGTGTGTATTTTCGTTTGTTTCCTTGTGAGATTTTACCTTTGAACTTTCCTTGTGGTGATTGATTTTGGAGATGTGGTGATTGATCTTTGAGATGCGATGATTGGATTTATTGTTGATGTTGTTGATCTTGATATTGTTCTTGATGTGGTTGTGGACACAACTCAATGCTTTGATGACATGGTTCAACCAATGGTAGAGTGTATTGATCTTGAAGTGAAGATGTGTCTTGGCTCAATAATTCAATTAATTTGGCAAGTGAAGCAAGTTGATCTAGCGAATTTCGATCCTGATTTTGATTTTGACTCCCTTGATATAGTTGATTCTTTTGTTCAATCAGATTTGGAATGTGTACTTGTGGTGTTTGTATGGGATCATGGACAAATTGATTTTGGACAATGATCTGATTTGGGATGATGTTCAAATTTAGTCTTATGGGATGAAATTTAACATTGTTGTGGTTGGGAATCACATTGCCTTGATTTAGGTAACTTTGATTTTGCATGGTGTTACCTTGACCTGGACCAATACATGCAGTCGTTAACATCTTGTTTGGACTTTGAACAACATTCATATTATTTGAAAATATATCCATTCCAAAGTTTCATACCAAGTTTGGATTTGAAATGTTCATGTTTTGTAAACTTGTACTTGGTATATTCACATTTGGCATGTATGGATTTGGTGGGATAATGTTGTTTGCTTGAATATTCATGCATTGATTGTTTGGTTGATAGATTTGTAGGTTTGGTCTTGGATCTATCATGGGGAAAGTTGTTCTGAACTTTTGACTGGGCATACCCACATTTGTTATACCATTGAGGTTTGTAGGGGATAATGGTCCCATGTATGGATTGTATAAATGTGAGTTTTGATAATCAATCGGCATTGTAAGGCTTTGAAAGTTCATCTGATTTGGATTACTCATGATGTATGGATCAAGGTTGTATTCCATGTTCTTCTTGTGTTTTGACCTTGTTGCAAAAGTGACCCCTAAGGTGTTTAGGACCAATGATGAGATGAAGGATGAAAGGGGTGAATGATATGGGTGTTTAACAATTAGGAACTTTGGATCAATGCTAGACTTAGGGTTTGATTTTCATTGGTTTGTTTGGATAATAAACTTGTAAACCCTAAGATGTTAGATGCGATCTTTAGGATAAACTTGTTCAAAGAGGTGATAATTTAACTAGAGGTATGAGAAATGATAAATTCCCATACTCCTAACTAAACAAGGTGATTTTGATTTTGATGATTTACCCAAGTCTAAAATGATGTTTCCAAAGCTCTAAAGTTGTTTTGGGGAATGGGATGATAAATTTTTAGGATGAATGAAGTGTTTGATTTTGATCCTAAATGAACCTCAGAAGGACCTTGTTTACTAGACCAAGATATTGAAGAACATTCTTTTTTCTATGAGTAGTTCAAAACTAAAAGACCAACGTTTGCATATATGGCCAAAAGATGCCACACACATGTGTGGGGTCCAATTGTTTCGTAACTTTGCTTAATGAGTTCTTTTTACCACAAACACTTCCTGATTAGGTTTTGAAAATAGATGTCTAATGTTTTAATTTATTTGCATCCCACAAAGTGTATCATGTGGAAATTGAGGAAATCAAAGCAAGAGTTGCCTAAATGTTTACTTTAGTAGGAGAAAATTGAGATAAAATTCAAGTGCCTAGAAACCTCTAAGGATATGAATCCCAAGGGCAAGCAAGTGCATGTGAATTCGTTCAAGGATATTTGCTTCTCTTAAAGGGTTTGAGATTTGAATGATTTGTTTAATGTTTGTCTCAATGTTTTGGATCCAAGCATTGTGTTTTTGAACTGACTCACAAGCAATACAACATCCTAGCTCAATTGGTATGTTTTTTCTTGGTGGGCTTGCCTCATGCCCTTCGTAGTAGAAGAGATGATTTTACATGCAACCAAGGAAAAAATATAAAGGTATGTTAAGAATGAAGTCTTAATCTCTATATTTTAACCAAGATCGGACATGGCAAGTAACTTCTTGGAATCTAAGTTCCAATGCACCACTTTCGTAAAATCATTGGATGGACTGGTTGGTTACTATAAACAAGGTTCTTAATGACAACAAACCGTGAACATTGGAACCAACACTCACCTGCTTGGCCACTTAAGGCTCTTCAACCATTCTCGTTCCACTTAAGGCATGGGATTAGGTGCAGTTTGTTGTTGGCATGGATTGGTGCTAATTTCTCATGATTTCACACCCTTTGATATAGCCCATCGGTAAACATGCTTGCAAGAACTTTCCTATGAGTTTCTTGTTGCGAGGTGTGTCTCATAGTAAGCCCTCTCTTAAAGGTGACTCAAACTAATAAAATGCATTTTGAGTGTTTCTCTTACACCCTAGATCGCACGAAGCGCAAGGGGAGAGGATACACACTCAAAGTGCACCAAAGACAAAATCACTCAATTCAACCACTTGTTCGTTTTAGCCTCAAAGAAATGATGAATTCATTTTAAAGCACCAAACTTGAGTGTGAAATTGCTTGTTCAATTTTAACCTCAAAATCCAAATTCTAGTGAGTTTCTAACGTTCAATTTTAATCAATTTTGAAAAAAAATCAATCACCAATCCCCAAATTGATCTAGTTGGCGTAAAAGATAAAACAAAGGTAGCAATTGGATGCTCTAAACAATTGCAATAAGCATTTAAAAAATCTCTTTCAAGTTCAATGTCCAATTCATCCACTCAAATTTTCTTTGTTATTTGTTTCTCACGTGAAAAAGACCACCATTGTTTCTCGATTCCAACCCTACAAACATTACCAAACAATCACCAATAAGATTTATTTCAAGGATTTTATGGCTATTACAAAGCTAGCACTAAAAATCAGATTTTATGCACCCCTAAAAAAAAATAGATTTGATAAAGTGTGCGTCCCTTTCAAGGCAGATAAAAAAGTTGATTTAGAAAGAGCTTTTATTGACCATGAGCGCCAGAGCCTAGGCAGCCGTCCTGCATGTATAGGCCTAACCAATAGATTCTGACATTCAAATTGTTAGATATGATGGCAGTCTGCTTGTAATTAAAATGGACGTTACAGGCTTGCGGACTTGGGGAGTCTGGGTATACAACTAATAAGGCACAATCGTCGATGCTGATTATAAATGTGATGCTTATTTGATTTCCTTCGAATAGATGCGAGTATACATGTCATTTGTCATTGCTACATAGCTAATATTCTGGATTAATAGATGGCATTCACTCTTTAAAGTTTGAAAAACCAGATAAATCAATCACCACCAACAAGGGAAAAGGCTACATATATAAAACAATGATTATCTAGTAGTGTATTTATGGAGTATTTAATCAACAATCAAATCATACAAATTTCCATCACTTTTCACCGCCCATCTTTGCTTCCTCTCTGCTCGTTTGCGCTGTGTAGATCCAAAATAGTCTAAGATTTTGAATGAATTAACTTTGCAGTCCTTCACTTGACTCGCACCACTATTCGCCCCTCATATGAATAGAGGTCATCACCGTTCAAGAAATCCTGTGGAAGGCCAGACTACAAATCAAACTAGCACCCATGCTGCCTCCACCGACAGTGCTGCTAACAATTCCTCCTCTGCAACATCAGCAAGTCTGGCTACTGCCCGTAGCGCTGTAAATCTTCAACAATATTACCACACAGGGCTTAAGCACTTCGCCTTAGCCGCATGCATCGATGCTTCGACCACTCCCTTCACGCGATGGATAGAGGATTTCCACGCTGGACAAAGCTTCTTTACGTGAGCTATGAATGAATTGTTGTGCAAAATAAAACCCTCACTAAGTTTCAGCAAACTTGCATGGAAGAAAGGCCACAGGATTATCCCCTGCGAAAGACAACAAAAAAAGATTTCAATCACACGCAAAAGACCTCTTTTGTTCATTCAATGCCACCACACAGCAGGAGATTTTTAGTCTTATTGACCTTTCACTCCTCCAATTTTAGTGAGCTGCAACAAGTAAATATAAAGTTTCGAGATTATTAAATTCAACATTACAGCCAAGATCCTAATACGCACGGCTTTGATATTCAACCCTTCATAAATCTAAAGGGAGAATTTATATTTTTCCCTTGAAATCACCTGCACGGCTGGGCTTAACCATCGCATACTAAGCCCAGCCAGCGCTGACCAGCTTACGTGATTGATGTGGGGCCCTCTAAGCTTTCTGTTATGTATTATGCTTTCCGTTACGGTCCTTTTGACTCTTCACAGTTACAGTCACTGTTGCGGTTAAGTTTGAATTCACTTTTAAATCTCTCCCGCCCAATCCATTAAAAGCAGCGACAAGCAATAAGTACTTCTGCCCGCCCATTTCTGTTTCAATATAATGTTTGCGCATCCTGGTGTATTTTCTTTCCCTCACAAATGCTTTGGCACTGCATGCATCAGGTTCCGCTTCCGCTTCATCAAATCGGCTATCTACTGACCAAATGCTTCACAGTTTATTGAGTTCGTCCAGAATTCAGAAGAAGCTCTTTAGTGTTACCGTGCAACAGAAGGAAATGCTTGCATCTATCCAGTGATTTCTCCAATTTCTTCTTTGAATAATATTTAAGCTTTTTTATTTTTCTCCTCTCCATAGATAGCTCCTCTGAAATTCATCAAGAGCTTCATATTGTAACGCCAGCACTGTGACTCTACTTGTACGCGGGCGGAGATAGGAAGTTTCCTATTGTGAAAATTTGGCAAAACAAAATTTTGATATCGGAAAATGCTACCAAAATCTTGCTGGGTTAATGCAATACGTGAAATCTTTTGGTGATATTTAGTTTCCTGTACAGTTCATTTCGAGTTTAGTTGGCATTTGAAAACCCATAATTGTATGTTGATGTGAAGAGAAATAAATATTAATGCAAGGAAAAAAATTTCAAAATAAGAAATCAATGGACAGGTTCAATCTCTAGAACTCGAAAGCACATGTCCACCGTTCTGTACAATGCTTTTGAAAGGAAACTTGGGATTTCTGAAACTTTCCCTAAAAGGAACAATATACCACAAATTTAAGAATATTTTTAAAGCGAAATTTTTATTGCCCATTTTACATGTATTTTGAGTGCTTGTAGTTTCGAGCATCTTATAAAGCAATATGTACACATTTGCAAAGGGAAAAATAAACTTTCGTTAGGCATTAATTTAGGTTATTAAAGTAAATATGCAGTCAATTATTAAGTATAAATTATTTTAAATTAATCAATTTGCTATTTTACATTTAATAAATTAGATTTATTGTAATAGTTCTTTTAAGAAAAAATATAATAATGAGGGTTTTTAGTGCTGTGATCAAATGGTAATATGTATAATTATAGTTTTGTTTAATTTTAGGTTTGTTAAAATAGAATGTTCATAATTACATGGTAATGTTTAATTTGATTTATCTTCATTTTTTATTTTTTTGATATATAAAGATCAATAGTATTTAAGAATATGTTTGGATTATTTTTCTTACTAAAAAAATGGACATGTTTTCTTAGATCAACTCCCTCTCTTAAAATGGATAAATCACTCTTGAGGCATTCCCTTAGAATGATTTCACAAATCTAGATTTATTTTATTACACCAATTGAAATGTCTTCTTCCCTCTATGTAAATAATAAGCACATGGATGATCAACTAAATACTTTAAAATGCATAACTATATAGCAATAAATTACATGAATACTTCTTTATTTGTTTGGTTGGTTGTAGGTAGGAAAGTAAAGTGTAAGAGTTGAAGAAAACTTGAGTTATAGTTTTGAGTCATGGTTCAAAAGTTATGATCAAAATAGTAGACAACTATTTTAGCCATCATGATAAAAAGGTGAAAATTAATGAAACATTAAAGGATTAGTACATAGATAGGTATAATAAATGAAGAATACATGGGGATGTCCACCAATTTAGATAAGTTATGGATAAGGATGTGAGAATGTGTAAAAGTGGAGTAGCAACATGGGGGGAAAAACTTGATTTCACACAAGATTATGTCATTTGTCAACGTGTAGATGTAAACAATGTAAACAACAAATAAAAAATCAATTTACATGTAATTAGGGAACAATGATGAAGAAGAAATGTTAAAACTGTGTAGAATTTGATTATGAATGCTTTGATGGGTATGGATGAATAATGACCTATAGTAATGATTTGACTAAAATTTGTTGTTGAGATCTCTTCATCTTCACCTTCCTTGCATCTAAAATTATCAAGGTGGTATTTACAAACACCTTTAAAGAGATTTCTAGATAGCTATATCATAGATAACATGCATAACCATATAAATAGCATAAATATAGTTGTCCCAAAATCTGGAAAAATGATAATAATCACATGTTGAATACCTTTAAATACTATGACATGATAATAGTTTACACAAAACATGTTCCTATTGATTCATCTTAGGATTTGGGAGATTTTAAGGATTGAAGGGTTGATATAGGTTTGGGGATGAAACAAAAAATTAATCCAAAATAAATATTGCATTTCCTTCCATGGTGCTTAAATGTTTCGCATCACCATGTAAGAATTAGGTGTGCTATTTATCTTCCAAATACTATGTCTTGATTATTGTAATTATCCATATAGATGATAAATACTGTATAATTTCCCAAAATCACGAAGTGGGTAAAATAGGATACTAATATGAGGGTATATATTATGTGTTGCTAAATTTTATATGCTTCTCCATGTTTATTTTAATTGAATTTTTTAATAACATGTACATTAATTAAATCTAAACACTATTTGGTTAATGTTTCTACTATATTATTTACCCTATTTTTAACATTTGATCTATTAGAATATGATTTTATTAGAGATTTAGATGACTCTATTGTAATGTTGTAATATTTTTTGGTTGTAACAAGTGCACTTTCATTTCATGGTTTTGTTGATCCATGTGATTAAGAACATGAAAATATCATCCTAATCAAAGATTGATAATTATAATGGATCTAGTTACAAATTATGGAAGTTCAAAACTAAAGATCTCTTGGAAGAAAGGGATCAATGGAGAGCTATGATAGATAAATAAAATCCTTATGGTGTGTAAAATTAATACTAGAAAAAGCTAGATAAGAAAACATAAAGTTGTCTCTTTATTTTTGTTTTCTTGAATGTTTTTAAAGAAGCCACCATAATAGGAAGAACCATCAAAATATCCCATGGTGTTGGCTAAATGAGGGCTCAATACCTAATCCACTTGACATGTAAAGTAAGAAAAAAAGTAGATGAACAATTGAAAACACAATTTTAATAGATTATAGAAGGAAGGATATGAGGGAGACCTATCGTAAAACATTTCCTAGAAAACCAACCATGCCCTTTTTTATTTAGCTATGCACAACATTATTTAAATTCATTCCAAAAGTGAATAGATATATTTCTAGAATTATAGTGAGGGAAAGGAGATTTATTTAAATATAAAAAAATTATATTCAAACAACATAGGACGAGCAAGAAAGATAAAATAATAATAATGAAGGAAAATACTATTAGTTTTGAGAATTAAAAAGACCAACATATTTCTCTAAGCCTAACTACACATAGCTAGACTCTCAACATTATACCTTGTTTCTCAAACTTCTCCTAAAACTTGCAACCAAAAACTCTTACAATTTCTCAAATATCTATTCCTTCTTCCTATGTGCATGACCTTGTCCTCCTCTCCTACATGAGCAACACCTTTTCCTTCCTTGGGTGACCTTCCTAATCACTTACCTCTATGTCCTTTTTCCTACCACCTTGTTACAATTTCATATTTTATTAGTATTTATTTTAAATTCCTTTTTCCAATAGCATAAATATGTTTCACTTATTGTTCAAAATAATTTTCTTAATTTTGGACTAAATAAGTAATTGAATTGACATATTCAACTAATTGAAACAAATGTATTTAATTTTATTATTTATTTCTAAAAAAATAAAGTGGAAGTAAGATTGATGTAGGCTAGCCATGGTAGATTTAACACACTTCTTTCTTCTTTATCAAAAACTAATAAAATTTTGGCATTCACAAGTATGTATAAAAAATTTGTAGTATTTAAATAGTTTTCATACAATATTGATTGTTACACATAGTTTACTATTAAAATAAAGAGATATTGATAAGGTTGATTACTTATATATAGTCACCTTTTAGGTTGTTGATAATAGGAACTCATAGGTTCTTTCCATGCAAAATTGATAGATTCCTAATTATTTCTAATTTTAATTATTTATTGATCATGATACCAATAAGATTTATTTTCTAATGATATTTAGTGTTAATGTATTAATCACTAGGATTAACATATTTGTATATGTTGTAAGTTAATTTTTCAGCTTAAATAATTATGTAGTAGTTAAGTTGTTCTTCTATAAGATAAAATAAAATTGTAAACATTCCTATGAGTCACAATGAAATGCAATAATAATATAATCTCTTCCTTTTACCAAAAAGTGGTATCAAATAAATTTTATTTGAAATTGGAAGGTGAACAAGAGAAGTCTTAAAAGCATTGGAGATGATGTAGTGAATTTCTAATGAAGGATTATTATATAGTCTACGTTGAATGATTTTGTTTGTTTCAATATTGAATAGCACCACAAAATTCCATCTATTTTGATTGTGGAAATCAAGGTCATCTTATTGGTAATTTTTTTTATCTACACAGTTGTTGTACATCATGTGGTTTGAATACTTATTCTACCAAACATTGTTATCTACCAAATCCACCTTCAAATTCTATTAGGCATATGAATTTTGGTTGGATAGATCATTCCAAGTGGATATCCAAGGTTGAATTGTTAACCGAATATAGAGATTTCAATCTATTATTGATGGTGAAAATGTGTTTACTCATAATGGTGATGATGTTATTCCCAGTGTTCCACGGCGATGCATCCCCCCCAACATCTTACCATTTTTGAGATGGGGGTGTTTCTGAGACTCGGATACGTCAGGGAAATGTCCCCCACGTCCCCTATTTCTCCACCACCTTTGAGATGTCTCTTTTCTAAGGGGACTTTTGGACATCCACGAGACTTCAGGACGTTCCCCAAATTTCAAGAAACTTCCAGGCATCCCACTTAAAAATGCAATAAAAAATCATTTTTTTTAAAAGTAAAATTTATAAATTTTAAATTTTAAAGTATTCTTAAAATCCTAAAAGGATAAATTGACCATGCCATTGACTTTTTATTCTATTTTCATTTTTCTATTTACACGATTGAACGTTGGCATCTGAGTTCGGGTGATAGAAAGTTATAGGTATGAGGGTTTTATTTGTTTCATTTTTGTTTATGCTTTGTTGGATGCCCATACTCATCCAAAGCTCCTATTCACATTGCAGCTACATAGGTAGGGAGGGATCGAACCTTGAAAAATTGCAAGAACGAGAAAGACACGTGGATTGTTATATTGAATGCCTCAAAGAGATGTCATTCTCCCACCCTACCTAGACAACTCTCTCTCTCTCTCTCTCTTAAAATTTTCCCTCCCTCTAAAGACATACATACATACATACATACATGCATATAAGCAGACATACATACATACAAGCATACATACATATGTACATACAATCTTACATACATATAAGCATACATGCATATGTACATACAATATTACATGTGCATACATACATACATACACTAATGCATACTTACATACACACATATACATACACTGATACATACATAAATACATACATACATACATACATGCATACCTAAATACAAATATATATACATATATTTAATAGACTAGCATTTAACACAAAGCAAGACATAATGTGAGTGCATTATAACGCGAGTGCGTTATGTCAAGTGTTAGGCAAGTATTGAGCACAAATTCAAAAAACATGTCAAAACTATGAAATAATGCAAGCACGCTATAACACGAGTGTGCTATAACGCGAGCACACTGTAGTGTGCTCACTTTATAACACGCTCACATTATTTCTTGCTTTTGGAATCCCCAAGCCTTAGGCTTGGTATTTGCTTTGGAATACCAACCCAAAGGCTTGGAGTGCCTTGCCAATGTCCAAAGACATGTTTTTGCAAATTCTACAATATTTCACATAATTATGTGTCTATTTTTTGGCAAAAACTAGTGTTTGGTATTTTTTTATTATAAATTAACCGTTCATCAAAATTTCAAATAAATTATATTTTTAGAAACTAGACTTCATTCTAGGTAAGCGCATGGATCTATGACACAATTTTGATGCCAAATTGAAAAATGTAATACCCTTAAACCCTCTACCCTCTACCATCTACCCTCAACCCAATACCCTCTACCCTCAACCCTAATCCCTCAACCCTATACCCTCAACCCTTAAACCCTTAAACCCAAATAAACTCTCTACCCTACTAATCCCTCAACCCTCAACCCTTATTCCCTCAACCCTCTACCCTCTACCCTCAACCCTCAACCCTTAAACCCTAAACCCTAAAACCTAAACCCTCTACCCTCTACCCTCAACCCTCAACCCTCAACCCTAAACCCTAAACCCTCAACTCTCTCTCTCTCTCTCTCACTCTCACTCTCACTCACTCCCTCTCTCTCTTAGGTATCTCCCTCCTACCCCCTCTCCCACTCTCTGGTCTCTCTCTCTCTCTCTCTCCCTCTATTTCTCTCCCCTCTCCCCTCTACCCTAAACACTTAAACCCTCTACCATCTGGTCATGCCCACAAAAGGATATAAAAGTCACGAAAAATCCTAACCTGGGAATTGTACATTCTAGCAGGTGACTAACATCTTCTTATGGTCATTCATTTACTTTGTCAAACCAAGGAACATATACTTGAAATGGAGTGGCACTGTATGTGCACTAAGAACTAGTTTTAGTCATGATTTACCATAAATAAATGTGTGAAAGGAATTCTACTTATGCTACAGGAATGTAACATAAAGCTTTCTAACTTAAGCATAACTTAATCAAAGCAGACATCACGACAACTGTTACTTAAGAAACAAACTATGAACTGGCCTTATGCTGCAGGAACAAATACAGGGATGGATTCCCAATGCTGCAGGAACAATATAAGACTGAGTTTGCACTAAAACTTTCTAGAATGAAATCTAACTTATGATCAACAGAAGATAAACAACTAACTAACTATAGATACTTACTAAGTGGGCCCCCTTAGCAAGCATCAACTAGCTCTACAAGAATTGAACTCAGAACTTCATCATCTTTTATTCATAAACTCAGAATGATATACATTGTTCTGCTCATATGAAAACTAACACAAAACTCTATCTCTTATCATAGTACTACCTCTTACATATTCTGCTTCTCATTATCATACTAACTTTTACATGCTATGCTTGCTCACTCACATAGGAGGAACACTTATTTAAACTAGAAAAGCAACTAAATAACTAACAGAGAAAGACGTGGACATAAAACGTATCCTAAAACCAAGGAACAGACTTCTCATAAATGAAAGCATATCCGTTCAACCCAATCCAAAGAGAATTTAGCATTCCACTCTTCCTAGATTAATGATCAAAGTTTCTTCCCAACGACCTGGTTAGAGAGTCTTCGCCGAAACAACTTCCTCGATGTCGTGCAGGAAATGGACTTTACTGTAGGGTAGAGATTTGCTGCGCTTGACTCATTCATGCTCCCTTCAACAACTTGCGATGCACAAGGCGACATAGGTGAAAGAAAGAATTCGTGGCAAACAAGACGATACATTCATTAATCAGATATTAAATCTATTTCATTATTCAAAAACCATATGCATTATACCAGTCATTTAGAAGGTCAAATAGGGTAATTAATAAGACACATTGAGATGTTAAGCTACAGGAATATAGGAATGTATTGCTACATGATACTACCCAATTCTAGATGAAAAGTCTTTAATCACATAGTTAAAACATCCATTAGCAATAAAAGTAGAGATATTAAAAATACATCATGATACTCAAATTATGAGCATATCCTGAGCTCATCATCTGCCCCGTACTTAACCTAATGATGGTCCACCAGCATTGAGTTTTCTAGTTGTTTCCCTAAAATCTATAGGAGCAGTATGACTTTTTGGCATAGTCCCAAATATATAAAAGAAACCTCTAAAATTTTGCCATCTTTCATAACTGAGGGTTTTTGTATCCTTATTAACATTTGTAGCTCGATAGGGATAAAGTGGCCACATTAAAACTGAAGGTCAAAATTTTATTAGCAACCATAATTCGAACCTCTTCTAAAGACCAAGTTGTGTGTACTTCTCTTTCCTTCGAAGGGTTGCTTCAAAATTTAGGGGACTATGTGGCTCAGATTTCCTTAGCCCAACAGTCAATTTCTCCCATCTCTTTTCAATTCTGGAAGAGGCAAGCTTCCAAAAAAGATATGGTTGGCTTTTGAATTCTTCATACACTTGCTTTCTGATATCAAATATTTTTACTCTTTGTGTTTGGTCATTGAACCCATATACAACAGTGAGCCAAGTTTTCAGCATTGTGTAGGGATCTATGCTTTCTAATCATAGTGGTATAGGCTCATCCCTTTCAGCTTCTTCATAGGCTTCCAATTGTCTACCATAACTAGTTTTATTGGTTTCCCATGACATAAGTGACCTCAAATGA
Organism: Sequoia sempervirens; assembly: GCA_007258455.2. Taxonomy (NCBI): domain Eukaryota; kingdom Viridiplantae; phylum Streptophyta; class Pinopsida; order Cupressales; family Cupressaceae; genus Sequoia; species Sequoia sempervirens. The sequence goes on from VDFB02338372.1 coordinate 10,708,921, forward strand.
ATATCTCCAATATAAAGAAGTGGATTCCACTATGTTTCAAAGGGAATTATCAATCCATGCAAATAAAATTCACACAAAGAATTCTTTAGCCAACAAGGGGCTACCTAGTATGCATCATAAAATTCTTTGGCTGTATGAATAACAGGATCTAAATTCCTTAAAATTCTCATTAATTGAAACTGAAGAAATTGTTCCTTGAAGCACATAGCATAAACCCTAGGTGGTGGTCTACATTCCACAATTTTACCAGTGATTTTCATCATTTCATCCATTTTCTTTTTCATTTCCTAGATTTCTTGTTTCTTCCTTTCAATTTCTCTTTTCAGTTTCTTCTTCTCCTCCTCCCAAAGAATTTGTTGAATTTCAATCTTGGCTAAGTGGCCGAAACTCAAGGTTTGAAATGTGACCGGTTTCCATGTGGTCCTAAGGTATTCCAAAAATTCAATCAAAAATGTCTTCTTATAAACAACCATTTCTTGACAAGTTATAGGGGTAACGGTATGTCATTGGACACTTGTAATTGTTCAGTCAGTTCTTCCTATTGCCACAGGGTGAATTCCTATTGCTGTGTAGGAGGAGATTGTACTTCCTCAGAAATTTTCCTAGCTACCTCAGCCAAGTCATCAAGACTTGGAATTCCCCTTTCATTACTATCATGTTGTGCTTCATCAACTTCCATTGGCTCATTTTGCATGTCCTCAAAAACAATAGGTGGGCAATGTGGAACATTCTCAGATACATTCTAAGAATCATTATGACTAAGTTCTTCAAAATCCTCATAAATTATTATAACTTCAGGTTGAGCAAATGTCAAGGTGACTTTACGTTGTTTCCTTGTTGAAACTCTTTTTGGAAATGTGGCAGCTATAGGAGGCACTCTCGTGACTTTCCTCTTTCTGACTTGCCTAGAATGTTTAGACTCAACAAAAGAAGATGAACGTGAAACTACAATAGAAATAGGTGTTGTTGTAGGAGGAACTACTACAGGAGAAGGTGTTGTAGGAGAGGGACACTTTTTTCTTTGAACATGAGGGTCAGACTCAAGGGTTTTCTCTACCCTAGATGACTCTCCTACTTTCGTTTTTCTTTTTTCTCTTCTACTAGCAGACATGGTTTGTACTCTGGTAGAGGGCTCTGGTGTGGAGGCCGCAAGAATAGGTGTTGCAGGGGTAGGTGCTGCAGGGAGTGCTCTGGGAGGTTCTGGAAGTTGCAGACCCTTTTGGGAAACAAATTCTTACCAAGAAAGGGATGAGACATCCCTCAGGGAATGCTCAATCAACAATTTAATGAGGGCATGATGGGAAATAGAGTTGTCCCTTCCCCTCTGGGTTTCATGGGCACTATGTTTTAAAAAATTAATCAAGAAATTTGGGACATTAACAGCTAACCCATGCCTCATATGGCTCAATAATTTAAAATGGTAGGAATGTAAATAGGAGAAGCATCCCTCATAGGTTAAGTACTTGATTATGAATGCAGTATATTCTGAATATAGAAAGGGAAACTACACTCATTTACATCCTTGTTTAGAGACTTCCAAGGGTCCATCACTTGGTACTATAAATTCTACCCTAGCAGAAATAGCATATGAAGAGAAATTTTCTCCTGCTGCAGGAAACTCGGTTACTTCAACAATTCATTCTTTTGTTACAGCCACTGTCAGACCCGATCCTGAAGCTTCCCCTTCTGAAAGAGTTCTTAAAAATTCACCAGCAGCTTCCTCATTAAAAGAATCTAACCTCAGAAAATAGTTTAACCAACCACAATTACTAAATGCCTGAATTGTCTGAGGATTCTGTGTTAAGAGCTCATGATCTATAGGCTCATGTGTTACCAATTGACCACCCATATTCACAAATTACTCCTGCTGAGATTCTAGAAACCTAATCCTTTTTTGAAAATTCAAAAGAAAAATTCTTCTGCTCTGCTTCTTTTTGCTTCCTTCTGTCCTTTCGTCACTTTTCTCTTATTTTCCAAGAATGACTCGAAAGATAATTGCATGTAATAATTGTTAAGAACTACTCTTATCAGGCAGTTAATGTTGCTTAGGATAAAACACACAACCATATTTGGAAACTACAAGAAGAATAAAAATATCTTATTAGTTGTGACAGCAACATAAGAAAAAAGGTTTGAAATGGATTATTCTGCCCCTGACTTAAATTTTGACATGTGTCCACACATGTGCAAAAGGATAGGTGAAGAATGGACGATAATGACTGATATGTACATAGCAGTTAATGAATTAATGAAATAAATAAACAATGTGATAACAAAAGATATTGCGTACCTTTTAATTAATGCTCATACGTGCTGGGAAAGATCACAACGCACCATGAAATGACGGCTGGAATAGAAACCATGAATTAGGGCGGTACGACAGGATTGATGACGTGGAAGAAAAGGGAATGAATGGTGGTGATGGATGAAAAGCGTAGAAAGTGGCTTCCTTAAAAAGGAAACCTTTATTATGGGCATGCAACATGGAATTTAAAGAGATGTTGCAGGAGAAAGACCGAAGCCTTATACTGTAGGAAGATCAGTGGCCGCATTCGAAACAAACTGCTGCATAAATTCCTCTTTGGACGTTGGTTTATAATACAACCGAAGACACTGTCCATTAACCAGTAGCTTGAATTGAACTGGATTTATTGTAGTCAACTGCACTGAGCCATTATCAAACACATTTTCTATTTCATAAGGACCAAGCCAACATGTGGTTAACTAACCTTGATTTTCCTTGTACCTGGAGTCATAGAGCAACGCCCAATCACCGGTAGAGAATTTCTTAGTTTGAATGTGATTGTCATGCCATTTTTTTCTTTGCTGTTGGAAAGTTTCAGTATGCTGCAGGGCAACTTTCCTCATCTCATCCAATGCATTCAGTTGCAGGAGGCATTCCTTTTGAGCCTTAGACATATCAATGTTAAGCTGAAGAGCAGTCCTCAAGGTTTTATGCTCAAACTCTATTGGTAGCATGGCAGTCTTACCATAGAGTAACTCAAAAGGAGTAAACCCTGTAGTTGTTTTCCATGTTGTCCTATAGGCCTAAATTGCTTCAAGAAGATGACTGCTCCAATCATTCTTGTGTAATTGGACTGTCTTTATAAGGATGGCCTCAATTTCTCAATTGGTAACCTCTTCCTGGCCATTGACTTGAGGGTGATAAGGGCTAGACTTTATGTGCCTGATGTTGTAATCATTCATCAATGCAGTGATTAAGTTGGATGTAAACTGAGCTCCTTGATCAGTAACAAGTTCCCTTGGGACTCCAAACCTTGTAAAAATCTGCTCATATAGGTACTCAACAACTTTATTGTCACGAGCATGTGTCATTGCTTTTACTTCTACCCATTTGGTTACATAATTAGTACACACCAAAATTTATGATTTTCCATTGGATGGAGGATCAATAGGCCCAAAAAAATTCATGCCCCATTTGTTAAAGGGACAGACTACCACTTGAGGATTTAGGGGCATTTCATCAGACCTAGTTGGTCTCCCCATGCATTGACATCTGTCACATTTCCTGGGGTCAGTTGCAACATCTTTGTGTAGTGTGGGCCAATAGTATCTTGTATTAAAGGCACTATCATAGCTATTCTCTTGGCTACAAAATTCCCACCATAGGGCTCATCATGATAGGCATACAAAATGTCATAGGTCTCATCTTCCCTAACACACCTTCTCATGACTTGGTCAAGTCCCGTGTAAAATAAATAGTCTGCAATCCATGAAAAGTTAAAACTTTTCTCAACCAACAATTTCCTTTCCTTTAGTGAGAAGTGAGCTGGGATCTTGTTTGTTGCTAAATAATTTGCAATATCTACATACCATGGAGTTTGAGCAGCAATAGAAAATAGATGTTCATCAAGAAAGCTATCATCAATTACCTCAGGAGGTGTAGTTGTTTGAAGTCTTGACAAGAAATCAGCCACCACATTAGCCCGACCTGGCTTATCAATAACTGTGATATCAAATTCCTGCAACAATAGGAGCCATCTTGCCAATCTGCCAGATATGGCAGGCTTATTCATGAGGTACCTTATTGCTGCATGATCTATATGAACAAATATTTGGTAACCAATGACATAATGTCCAAACTTGTTCATGGCATGCACAACTACTAGCAATTCTTTCTCTGTGATAGTATAGTTTAATTCAGGGCCTTGAAGATTTTTGCTAATAAAATATATGGCATGCTCTATGGAATTCTCTTTCTGTCCTAAAACTGCACCTATGGCATAATCAGAGGCATTTGTGTGTATATGAAAAGGCATACTCCACTTCGGTCTTTGAAGAACAGGTGCCTGAGTACGTAAATTCTTAAGCTGCAGGAAAGATTTGTCATAGGCCTCAGTCCAAGTAAATTCAGAATCCTTTGTCAATAAGGCATATAATGGACTGGCTATTTTGCTGAAATATTTGATAAATCTTCTATAATATCTAGCATATCTTAGGAAGATTCTAACATCCTTTTGTTTCATAGGTGTTTGCAAAGTTAGAATAACTTCAATTTTTGCAGGATCAACTTGAATTCCTGCTTGAGGGATATAATGGCCTAAAACAATTCCCTCTTGCATCATCATAAAACATTTCTCACTATTCAAAGACAAATTTTGCTCCTTACATCTTTTCAACACTTTTTCCAGATTGACTATTGCTTCTTCATAAGTAACTCCATAAGTAGTGAAGTAATCTATATAGATCTCCATAGAATCATGAGAAATATCAGCAAAAATACTGATCACTACCCTTTGAAATGTTGTAGGTGCATTACATAGTCCAAAAGGTAAAACATAGTAGGAAAAAGTGCCCCATGGACTGGTTAAAGTTGTTTTGTCTTGATCCTCAGGGGTAATTTTAATTTGATTATACCCACTATATCCATCCAAAAAGGAGAAATATTGTTTACCAGATAATGAGTCTAGCACTTGGTCAACAAATGGCAATGGAAAATGATCATTTTTAGTTGTTGTGTTCAGTTCCCTGTAGTCTAAAAAAACTCTCCATTTTCCACCTTTTTTAGAAACAATCACCAATGGAGACACCCATTGACTGTCTGAAATGGGGTAGATAAAGCTAGCATCAAGCAATTTTTGGAGCTCTGTTTTAACTATTTCCCTGAGTGTTGGGTTTATCCTTCTTTGAGGCTGCCTGACAGGTGAACAATCTTCCTTAATGTAGATTCTACGAGTACAAAGTTGAGGATCTATTCCCTTCATATGCCCATAGTCCCATGCAAAATCTCTATGTTGTTTTTGCAACATTGTGACTAGGGGAGCTTGTTGAGATTGAGACAACTTATTATTGATATTCAGACAGTGGCCTAGAGACACTTCTACTTGCTTAATAAGATCATTCATGGAGGCTGCTGATAAAGGTGGTGTTTGTATTTCATATGGAAGTAAATTATGAGAAAACTACAAGAAATTCAGGTAACAGTCTCTTAGAATTTAGTTGCTGTAGGAAACACTGCTGAAGATAGTTATCTAGAACAAATGGGCTACTCAGATCAGTGTTGGACTATAAAATGTGTAAAAGCAGGCCATCCTCCCTCTGAAGCTGGGAAAATGGATTAGCTTGTAGCATCATTAGTTGACCCAATGAATTGACTTCTTCAGTTTCCTCTCCTAAATCTGGCCAAATTGGTTGAGACAAGTCTGGTTGAGGCTGAGCAGGTGGGTATAAAGCCAATTTCTTTCTTGACTGACCATCAGAAATTGTTATGTCTCCTGAATGACATCCTATAAAAGCATCAGCTGTGGCTAACCATGGTCTACCTAGGATGATAGGATATCCTTCCAAAGTGGCCTTAGTGGACAATATGGTGAAATCTGCTAGGTATTCCAAAGACTCAAGGATGACAATAACATCTTCTACCATTCCATCAGATTTTACTATGGAACTATCAGCAAGCTGCAGGATGGTAGGTGTAGATCGAATGTTTAAGATATTCAAATACTCCATTGTATTTTTAGTCATTAAATTGATGGTTGCACCAAGGTCAATCAAAACATTCTTTACTATCTAGCCATTAATATTTATTTGTACCATAGGACTCCTAAGATTAGTATATTTTGGAATGACTACTTTCCCTAACATAATATCTGCCAACCGTCCTAGAACATGGATAGTTTGGGGATCCTTTTTCTTTCTTCCTGGTTTCTTTAAACATGCCTCCTTAATGGATTTTCCATAAATTGAGACAACTTTAATGGCTTGGAAAAGGGGGATTTGAATTTGTACATTCTTTAGCTGATCCAAAATATCAAATGTAGGCTCTTCCATAGACTTGGATGTAGTAATTTGCAATCTCTGACGAAAAGGGGATTTGGCCTGATGCTATAGGACAGACCTCTTAGAGACAGTATCAGATATAGGTATATGTTCTGTAGGATCAGTAGGTTGCTCAGAGGCAGAGTTTGGAATCTTTGATATTAGAGGTGGCTATGGAGTAGGAAGAGTGGTTCCAGTCCTGAGATGGATATCATGAATATCCATGGCATAAGCTTGATACTAATTGGCTTCTACAAAATACATAGGCTGTTGTTGTTGCTTATTATTATGATTTGGAAATGGTTGAGTAGGCATAAGCATTTGTTTTGGAGGGCTAGTATTTGCTGCAGGTGTTGCAGGATGTGGCATGAGGGCCTGAGGTTGTGGCTATAGAAACTATAAAGATCTAGGGGATTGGTTCTGCCATTGCTGAGAACCTCTCCATTGAGGATTCTGCTGCCAGTTACCTTGGGGTGGAGTCCACTGTCCTTGTGGCTGCTGCCAACCTCCTTGAGGAGATTTCCATTGAGGACTCTGATAGTTAGGCAAGTGTGATTGAGAAGTATTCCAAGGTGGTGATGGGCCATATGTAGGTTGCCATTGGTTATTGTAATTAGAATAAGGATTACCAAAATTCAAAGGGTCTTGAGGCATACCTTGTCTTTGAACCCATGGTCGCCTTTGTGCGATGAAGAATACTTGGTCATCATCACTCTCTACTATCTTAAAGTCAGTAGGTAATTGCTTAGCCTCCACGTTAGCCACCATCTTACATCTATAGTCTTGTTTCTTCTATCTACAATGTGGACAGAACTCAGCCAAGATTGCTTCAGCTTCCTCATGTTTCTTCCGAGCTTGCATAGTATCCAATTATGTAGCCATGTTGTTTATGATATCCTGCTTGAAATCAGAGAGCAAATTTGTGATCTCCATCTGTGAAACTCCATTAATAGAAGACTTTCCCACTGTGGCTTGATGACCTCTACCCTTCTTAACAATTGCTCGAGAGTAGTTGAGACATATTTTCTTGATATCATCCCAAGGAAGTCAGGTTATATCTCCTCCTCCCATCAGGTCTAGGGCATCTATACACGTATCACTAACTCTCCTTAGAAAAATTAGTTTCTAAGATTCTTCATTGAGACTATGGTCTGAATTCTTTTTCAGGGAAAACAAGAATCTTGAGATATAGTCTTCCAAGCTTTCATCCTCCTTTTGTTGAATTCTAAATATATCATTTCCCTTACTACCACTCTTACAATATTCCTTGTATTTCTCAAGAAATTTTGTTTGCATGTCTGCTCAACTATCAACAACACCTCTTCCCAAACTCATGAACCATCTAAGAGCTCCTTCTTTCAAAGTAGAAGGAAATAACTTCATCCTGTGAGCATCTGAAGTGTAATCATAGCTACGACAAAGGATGTCAAACTCAAACAAGAAAGTGTCTAGGTCCTCTATAACTAGTCCATAGAACTTGGGGAGTAATGAAGAAGGAATATTTTTAAGGTTATCATTATCTTGCTGAGCAATGATGGGGAATTCAAAAGCAGGAGGTTGATTAGGTGGATTTCGTGCCATATTTGCTTGATGGAGTATCAGAGCAAATGGATTTTCTTCAGGTTCTTCGTCAACTGGGTCAAATGGCAATTCAACAAACAGGTTTTCACCAAATGGATTGATATCTTGGTCTCCTTCTTCCTCAAATAGATTATAAGCTGGTTCAAGATTATTATCAATGTATGGAAGGTTAGGGTGGAATCTTCCCAGAGCGTCTCTTCTTCTATGCATGCAATATAATGAACCGTAACTTAAAGGAATTTTTGAATAATAGACTAAACTACTGCTAACAATGACTTATGACAGGTTCTTAGTTTGACACCATCCCTGGCAATGGTGCCAAAAATGGTCGTGCCCACAAAAGGATATAAAAGTCACAAAAAATCCTAACTCGGGAATTGGACATTCCAGCAGGTGACTAACATCTTCTTATGGTCGTTCATTTACTTTGTCAAACCAGGGAACGTATACTTGAAATGGAGCGGCACTGTATGTGCACTAAGAACTAGTTTTAGTCATGATTTACCATAAATAAATGCGTGAAAGGAATTCTCCTTATGCTACAGGAATGTAACATAAAGCTTTCTAACTTAAGAATAACTTAATCAAAGTAGACATCATGACAACTGTTACTTAAGAAACAAACTATGAACTAGCCTTATGCTGTAGGAACAAACACAGGGATGGATTCCCAATGCAGCAGGAACAATATAAGACTGAGTTTGCACAGAAACTTTCCAGAATGAAATCTAACTTATGATCAACAAAAGATAAACAACTAACTAAGTATAGATACTTACTAAGTGGGCCCCCTTAGCAAGCATCAACCAACTATGCAAGAATTGAACTCAGAACTTCATCAGCTTTTATTCATAAACTTAGAATGATATACATTGTTCTGCTCATATGAAAACTAACACAAAAATCTATCTCTTATCATAGTACTAACTCTTACATATTCTGCTTCTCATTATCATACTAACTTTTACATGCTATGCTTTTTCACTCGCACAGGAGGAACACTTATTTAAACCAGAAAAGAAACTAACTAATAGAGAAAGATGTGGACATAAAACGTATCCTCAAACCAAGGAATAGACTTCTCATAAATGAAAGCATATCCATTCAACCTGATCCAGAGAGAATTTAGCATTCCACTCTTCCTAGATTAATGATCAAAGTTTCTTCCCAATGACCCGGTCAAAGAGTCTTCACTGGAACAACTTCCTCGACATCATGCAGGAAATGGACTTTACTATAGGGCCGAGATTCACTGCGCTTGACTCGTTCATGCTCCCTTCAACAACCTGCGATGCACAAGGCGACAGAGGCGAAAGAAAGCATGCGTGGAAAACAAAACGATACATTCATTAATCACATATTAAATCTATTTAATTGTTAAAAAACCATATGCATTATACTAGTCATTCGAAAGGTCAAACAAGGTAATTGATAAGACACATCGAGATGTTAAGCTACAGGAATATAGGAATGTATTGCTATAGGATACTACCCAATTTCAGATGAAAAGTCTTTAATCACATAGTTAAAACATCTATTAGCAATAAAAGTAGTGATATTAAAAATACATCATGATACTCAAATTATGAGCATATCCTAAGCTCATCACCATCTACCCTTAACCCTCTACCCTCTACCCTAAACCATCAACCCTATAGGTCCTCAACCCTATGCCCTCAATTATCAACCCTCTACCCTAAACATTGGATCCTCAACCCTCATCTGTCTATGTCCCTCCCTCCTCTTCTCTCCTATCTATCTCACTTCTCCCTCCATCTCTCCCTCCATCCATTCCTCCCTCTCTACCCTATACTGTTAACTCTTAAACCCTTAAAGACTCAAACATAAACTCAAGATATAGGGAGTGAGAGAGAGACTTGAGAGAGGGAGAGGGGTGCGAGGGAGAGGGAGTGCCCTAGATAGAGGGATGGGAGAGAGATAGAGGGAGTGAGAGAGAGAGAGATAGAGAGAGAGGGGGTGGGGGGAGATACTTGAGAGAAAGAGAGAGAGAGAGAGAGAGAGAGGGAAACCAAAAACCAACATGTGCTAGTTGTAGGATAGATTTTTACTCTTTCATCGAAACGTGAAAAAAAATACATTTTCTAAAACTAGACTCCATTCTACACTTCATGAAAATAGTTCAATTTTTAATTAGTTTTCAAAAAAATTAGGGGGGCACACACTCAAATTTCAGCTTTTCAGGATGTGTCCACTTTCAAACTTCATAAAATATTATATACTCATTAAAAAAATTATTCGAAGGAAGAAGGATAAACTACATGATGCTAGCTAATTTCTCACCATTCGGATTTTTGAAATTCTATAAAATGTTAATCAAAAAGGGAGGGGGATCTCAGGCAATATGTTATTTTTTTTATAAAAATAGGATCTATTTTGGGCTCCACCCTTTTTGAGACCCTTAATATTCATTAATTTCAAAAAGAATTAGTTGCTTAGAAACTAGACTCGGAGCACTTCAACTCTTGTTCTTTCTGCATCTTGAAATTTTGAGCATAACTATCTTCATTTTCTCGTGCAAATCAGATTTTGTTGATTTCAAAAAAAAAGTGGCAACTTAAGAGCCAAAATTGTCATAGACCCTTCTACACATTAAAAAAATGATTTTCATTTAGTTTTCAAAATTTATAGGGGTAGCACAACCAAAATTCTCTCTCAAAATTTTTATTGTAACTATCCTCAATTTCACATCCAAGGTTAGTATTTCTTGATTTCATAAAAAAAGTGGCCACTTAAGACCCCTTTTTGGCCCCTCCTCTTTTTGCACTTACCCCAATGAGAGATTGATATTGGGATTATGATTCATCTTGGAATTTGGAGATTTTGGGGGATTGAAGGATTGTTATAGGTTTAGGGATGGAATAAAAAATATATCCTTGAAAACAAATAATGTGTTTCCTTCAATAGGGTGTGTGGAGAATCATCATGGAAAAAAGAGGCCCTTAAGTGGCAAAAAATTTAGAAAAATCAGAGTTAGGCAACTTGGCATAAAAAATTTGAATAGGTTATCTGTATTATTTAAAAAATATGTAAGAATAGAATCTGTAGCAAATTGAATTTATTTTCTAAACTACTCGGTTGATTTTTAAAAAACTAATCTATTTGGTGAAAATTTGAAATTTCAATGCAGTAGTACTTCAATTTTATGGAAAAATAAGAAGTAGGTGTCTGTCTTACCACCCTAACCACAATAAAATGATAATATTTTTTTATAAGATTTTAGATATAAGCAGAGGACTCATGTCTCGATGTGATGCATATTTTTTTGTAATTTTTTTCCAAGTAAAAAATAAATTATGAATTTTTTATTACAACTTTTAAAAAATATAAAAAATCGTATGTCTAACCACCTTAACTTGGTTGAAACTTCATGAAAATCATTTGTTTTTTAAAATCCTATAGTATGCGAAGCATAGAATGTGACACATATTTTGGATTCAAAAAATGTGATACCGTTTGAAAGTTATAGATGTTTTTCAATCAGCCTATCAATCGGGACTTTAATCGTAATTCAAATAGAAAATGAATAATAATTATTTATTAAATTCAAAGTAAAGCATATTTTATATTGGTGGAAATCTGAGAATCTCCTTTAAAAACCCTTTTCATTTCATAAATTTTGGGTAAAAAAAAGGTCGTCAACCACATGGGCCATCATATCACTTACATATTGCCACTTTTTGGCCCATTATGATCCTGCACATACCCAATAGTGCTTAAATTTTTCACATCACCTTGTTATAAATAGGTGTGCTATTTACCTTGCAAACACTATGTCTTGATTATTGTAATTATTCATGCAAATGATAAATAATGTATAATTTCTAAAAATCATGGAATGTGTAAAATGGGATGCGAATATGAGGATATGGATATTATGTGTTGCTAGATTTTATATGATTCTCCATGTTTCATTTTAATTTCATTTCTTCATAACATGTATATTAATTAGATCTAAATACTATTTGGTTAATGTTTCTATCGTATTATTTACCCTATTTTAAACATTTGGTATTAGAACTAGGATTTGATTAGAGATTTAGATGCTTTTGTTGTAATGTTGTAGGATATTTTGGTTGTAGCAAGTACACTTTGATTCCATGGTTTTATTGATCCATGTGTGACTAAGATCATTTCAATCATGTCCTATTCAATGACTGATAATTGATAATTATAATGGATCTAGTTACAAATTATGGAAGGTAAAAACTAAAGATCTCTTGGAAGAAAGGGATAAATGGAGCACTATGATAGATAAGTCAAAGCTTGACCAAGTGTGTTAGATTAATACTAGAAGAAGTTAGATATAAAAACATAAAGTTGTCTCTTTATTTTCATTTCCTTGAATAATTCTAAGGAAACCACCACATACAATTTTCGAAAGAAAATAGATGAAACCTACCAAACTAAGAGTTTTATGGATAAGAAGTATCTTAAAAGGAAGCTTTAATAACTAAAATTAAGGAATAATATTTCTTAATAAGAATAAATGTTTTTAATTTAGTTTTGAGCTAGCTAGGAACTATTGATGATAAGCTTGATGAAAAGGATAAATGCAATTTGTGGTTTTTCTCTTTTCTTAAATCATGAAAAAAATATTACAATTAGTGGTGGCACTATATATTTCCTAAGATGGATTCTTTTTTTCTTAGCAACTAAAATAAGAGAAATTCCATGGATGAGGAATCCAAGGATATACTTCATGTTTGGGGTGGGGCCAAATAAAAGGGTAGTAAGAAAAAATGGGTAAAATAATAGATTCCCAAATCTAATGGTAGATCAAAAACTCTAGAAAGGGTAGATTTAAAACCCTTGAAAAGAGTAGGTTCACGTGTCAAAATTATGGGAAATGAGGCAATTTGAACGACTAAAAAAACAAGAAAAATTTAATATTGATGATTTCTTTATTTAAATCCTTTGATGATGATAATGATGCTTTATTCATTTTTTCTAACATTTCTAGTGATGGCTCATGGTTAATTAATTTAGGCACCTCATATCACAAGACTACTCATAAGGAATAGTTTGCTTGTTAGAGAACATATGATGGTAGATGAGGTGTTCCTTGGCAACAACACATGATTTTTGAAAAAGGAAGGTAGAGATAATTTTGAGTGATGAGAATTAAAATTTCTTATCTCTCATGAAATTTGAACTTAGTTTCTAAGATTAATGATGCTAGTGTGTATCTCACTTTTGATAAGAATTGTTGTAGGTTGACTAGAAAAAAAATTGTGTTGCCTAAGGGAATTTGGTTTTGTACCTTATTTAAGATGGAAGCATCTACATATTGTTACTCTACAAATGTAATAGAAATTTTGTATTCATGTATTTTCATATTGGAAGTGGTTTTCACTAAGGAATACACCTTCCCATCATAATGCTTCTCTTGATTTGAAAACACTCCATCGAATAGATTTTGTTTAGAATGTTCTATGAGATAGAACCTGGTGTAGTTGATGATTTGTATAGAGAAGTAGGTGTATCCCTTTGGTCTCTTAATTTATCCCAAGTTTCTAGACTATGACAAAAATATATCGACTAAGGAAACCCCATGTTTTTGAGAAGATGACATGCAATATTTGAAGTGGTTAGAAAAATAGTGTGAGAAATTTGTCATCTATAAGTATTTTAGAAATCATGTAATTTTGAATAATTGACAAGTGGAAGAGCTTTGTCAAGGGTTGGAGGCTACCTAAAGACCAATTCTCTAGGTTGTGCACTCAGATCTAATGGATGGTTGATAATGTTGGGCCATTATAAGTAACAATCTTTGACCAAGATGTGATTGTCATGATCTTATTCACACATGGATCTATAAACCCATGAAATCAAGCTGCACTTGTTACAACTAGAAAAACATACAACACTATAACAAAGACATCCCACACTCTAATAAAATCATAGTTCTAATACCAAATGTTAAAAATAGGATAAACAACATAGAAGAAACATTAACCAAATAGTGTTTAGATCTAACTAATGTACATATTATTAAAATATTAAACTAAAATGAAAAATAGAGAATCATATAATATTTAGCAATACATAATATGACACTATATTTATGTGAAGAAATCATTTTGAAAAAAAAACCACCACTAAGGAGACTAGATAAGCTTGTATTAATCTCAACAATTTAAGCAAACCAAATTCACTTATCCCTTGAGTTTGACAATAGTTTGATAGAATAATAGTTCCTAAAATTGAAACACAAACTCCATCCCACACCTTCATACATAGGAAATAAAAAACTAGAAAACCATAAATGGTTTCCCAAAATAAGAGGCAACACCATTAGCCCAAACTAGGCCCTTGAATTCTCATGTAAAAACTATTACATCATATTCAATGGTCAAGTATCTTACAATAGTATGCAACTCTTGTTACACCTCTAAATCAACATAGATGCTATCATAACCATCATTAAGGCTAGTTTCCCAATTTTAGGAACTCCATGAAGTTACACTAATTTCTTATCATGGCACTTATCTTGAAAAGATGCTCCGTAACTCCCATCTTTGAATTTTTTGTGTAACCTCTCTATTCAATTCCGTCTCACACATCATTCCTTGTATCCTAGGGAATAAATAATATCCCTACCCTCATATTGGCATCCCATTTTACTCACTTCATGATTTTTGGAAATTATACATTATTTATCATCTACATGAATAATTACAATAATCAAGACATAGTATTTAGAAGGTGAATAGCACACATAATTCTAATATGGTGATGTGAAACATTTAAGCACCATGGAAGGAAATGCAATATTTTTTTTGGATTAATTTTTTGTTTCATCACCAAACCTATATCAACCCTTCAATCCTTAAAATCTCCCAAATCCTAAGATGAATCAATAGGAACATGTTTTGAGTGAATTATTATCATGTCATAGTATTTAAAGACATTCAATATGAACTTATTATCATTTTTCCAGATTTTGGGACAACTATATTTTTTCCATTTATATGGTTATGCATGTTATCTACAATATAGCTATCTAGAAATCTTCGGAAAGGTGTTTGTAAATATCACCCTGATAATTTTAGATGCAAGGAAGGTGAAGATGAAGAGATCTCAACAACAAATTTTAGTCAAATCATTAAACTATAGGTCATAATCAATCCATACCCATCAAAGCATTCATAATCAAATTCTACACAATTTTAACATTTCTTCTTCATCATTGTTCCCTAATTACATGTAAATTAATTTTTTATTTGTTGTTTACATTGTTTACATCTACACATTGACAAATGCCATAATCTTGTGTGAAATAAAGCTTTCCCCCCCATGTTGGTACTCCACATTTACACATTCTCACATCCTTATCCATACCTTGTCTAAATTGGTGCACATCCCCATGTATTCTTCATTTATTATACCTATCTATGTACTAATCCTTTAATGTTTCATAATTTTTTTACCTTTTCATCATGATGACTAAAATAGTTGTCTACTATTTTGATCATAACTTTTGAACCATGACTCAAAACTATAACTCAAGTTTTCTTCAACTCTTACACTTTACTTTCCTACCTACAACCAACCAAACAAATAAAGAAGTATTCATGTAATTTATTGCTATATAGTTATGCATTTTAAAGTATTTAGCTGATCATCCATGTGCTTATTATTTACATTGAGGGAAGAAAACATTTCAATTGGTGTAATAAAATAAATCTAGATTTGTGAAATCATTCTAAGGGAATGCCTCAAGAGTGATTTATCCATTTTAAGGGAGGGGGTTGATCTAGGAAAATATGTCTATTTTTTTAGTAAGAGAAATCCTCCAAACATATTCTTAAATGCTATCGATCTTTATATATCAAAAAAAAAAATGAAATGAAGATAAATCAAATTAAACATAATCATAATTATGAACATTCTATTTTAACAAACCTAAAATTAAACAAAACTATAATTATACATATTATCATTTGATCACATCACTAAAAACCCTCATTAATATATTTTTTCTTAAAAGAACTATTACAATAAATCTAATTTATTAAATGTAAAATAACAAATTGATTAATTTAAACTAATTTATACTTAATGATTAATTGCATATTTACTTAAATAACCTAAATTAATGTCTAACGAAAGTTTATTTTTCCCTTTGCAAATGTGTGCATATTGCTTTATAAGATGCTCAAAACTACAAGCACTCAAAATACATGTAAAATGGGCAATAAAAAATTCGCTTTAAAAATATTCTTAAATTTGTGGTATATTGTTCCTTTTAGGGAAAGTTTCAGAAATCCCAAGTTTCCTGTCAAAAGAATTGTACAGAATGGTGGACATGTGCTTTCGAGTTGTAGAGATTGAACCTGTCCATTGATCTCTTATTTTATTTTATTTTTCCTTGCATTAATATTTATTTCTCTTCACATCAACATACAATTATGGGTTTTCAAATGCCAACTAAACTCGAAATGAACTGTACAGGAAACTAAATATCACCAAAATATTTCACGTATTGCATTAACCTAGCAAGATGTTGGCAGCATTTTCTGATATCAAAATTTTGTTTTTCCAAATTTTCACAATAGGAAACTTCCTATCTTCGACTGCATACAAGTAGAGTCACAATGTTGGCGTTACAATATGAAGCTCTTGATGAATTTTAGAGGAGCTATCTATGGAGAGGAGAAAAATAAAAAAGCTTAAATATTAGTCAAAGAAGAAATTGTAGAAATCACTGGATAGATGCAAGCATTTCCTTCTGTTGCACGGTAACACTAAAGAGCTTCTTCTGAATTCTAGACGAACTCAGTAAACTCTGAAGCATTTGGTTAGTAGATAGTCGATTTGATGAAGTAGAAGCTGAACCTGATGCATGCAGCGTCAAAGAATTTGTGAGGGCAAGAAAATAAAATCCCATCTTTCTATAATTGTATGCCAAGTTTTGATCTGTCAGCCCCGCTCCATATGCATTGCAGAACACCAGGACGTGCACACATTATATTGAAATAGAAATGGGCGTGTAGAAGTACTTAGTTGCGTGTCACTGCTTTTAATGGATTGGGTGGTTTAGATTTAAAAGTGAATTCAAACTTAACGGCAACAGTGACTGTAACTATGAAGAGTCAAAATGATAGTAACAAAAAGCATAATAGAAACGAAAAATTTAGAGGGCCCCACATCAGCCACCTAAGTTGGTCAGCGTTGGCTGGGCTTAGTGTGTGATGGTTAAGCCTAGCCCACGTGCACAAGCTCCTATCAGCAAAAGATGTACACAGTTTAATCATTATGATAAATAAAAAGATCGAATCTACTAGATCGCCCTAACAATCTTCATTTAGCTATAAAAAGAAAACACCCACAAAAATTTATTTTCTTATAAGTAACACCCAGACATGTCGCAATCACTCAGAATTTACTTGTCACATTTGTCTATATATCTGATTTTTTTATTGTGTGAATTTATTATTCGAGCTGCTTGCTTTTCATCACATTGAGCTGACCTTGCTAACAAGCCATCACCTCGTAAAACTTTATGGCGTATTGGACTTACACAACCTCACCGGCTACTACCGAGCAAGGAAATCATCGTCGATCATATTATCTCTCATATTTATGGGTGGTGGCGTAAAACTCCAATAAAGGCACGATGAAGTACTTGATAGAATGCCTCACAAAAATCGTGTGTCAATGGAAGGAGATGGACTTTCCTTGAATGCCACAAACGTCCTTTCAAAAACAAGGAAAAGCATTAATATTTACCAGGCACTGACGTTGGGCAAGGCTAGCCTTCTCTTGCTTCTCAAATATCATTCCTACAATCCTTTACAGGATGTGTTTGTCATCTGGGTGATTGCAAGCTTTTTTGAATGTCTTTTTGTACTCAATTTCATAATCTACGCTCTCCTCAAATGCCAATTTTTATGTGTAGTATTTCATGATGGCTACGATGACTACCAATTTTTGCTACCAAGTTAAAATTGACTTAAAAGATTTCAGATCTACTCTTAATGCGTTGTATAATGATTCGCCCAGACTGTGTGTTTCAAACATCAAAAAGGATGCAATAATCACATGGATTGGCATAGAGCCTTTCTTAGAGCTGCAAAAAGTCTCTGCAAAGATTTATTAAGAGGTGTTGAGATAAATGGAAAAGATGTCGAACAAATCAAAAGAGAACTATCAGACATGCTTTGCAGGGACAAAGTGCTTCAGCATGTTGTTCTTCTAGAGGCTACTCTTGGTGCAGATATGTACTTGACTTCACTAGCAACCATAAGTGGTGTTGAGCTTTCAAAGGACCTGCAGGTTGCAGAGGTTTATGGCTCTATCTATTGCGATGATAGAGGTCAAGAGATAGCTATGGAAGGTTTGAAAGCAAAGAATAAGTACATATGGTCTCAATTGGTTGTGTTACAATATTAGAAGGAAATAGAGAAAGCTACGACCAAGTATATGTTCAACATAGCAGATATTGATTTCAGATTTGCATATAAATGTTATTTCAGACTGGGAACTGGTAAATATCAGATAACAGTATGACTGAACTATAAGGATAATCACTTGACAAAACTACAGCCTTATACAAAACTAAACCGAGTAATGTGAAAGGGCAGATATACAAATATTGATGCTCAGAAAACTACTACAGTAAGGTATATTTTATAATTTACTCTCAGTCTAAGTACAACAATAATAAAAAATGAAGATATGGTTATATCTTAGACCTGGTAGTGATTACACATAAGCCAAAGAAGCCTTTGAAACACCCTTCAATGATAGTATTATGTTGAGCAGACCCCTATTCCAAATCAGACTGTCACCATGCAGTCAATACTCAGTGAAATGGGATCACACATTCCCACACAACCACTGAAAGAAGACTCATATCTAATATACTCTTGCTTCTCTGAACCTGGAAACTTGTGCACTCCTTCTAGCGCCATTATGTGGACATCAAAATCTGCAAATGGTTAAAACTCTAACACATACATCATTAGCATGATTAGTGTTTTAAAACAAAACAAACCTTTCATATCCCTATGAAATAATGCATCATGCTTCAAAAATGCAAACAAATGACAAGATAACTTAAAAGCATATAAAACATGAAGTAAATCCTATCTCATAGTGGATTCATGCTTCTGTGGAAAGAAGCCCTTTCCCAATCCTTGATAAGCCAATGATGAAGATGCAATGCTAAGATAATGGAAAAAATTAGCTCTCAATATGAAGAGAGTACCTTTGCATGAAGTATCAATTGTAGATTTGTGGAGTTGTGGAGGATTCATACAATAGAGGAGGCCTCTATTTATAGATTAGAATGATAAGAGAATGCAAGATATGAAGAATGTGGGACAAAATACAAACCAATAACAAGATGCCATTTGTCAAGATGTGATAGGATGAAGGTTGTGCACATCTTGGTCAATGTGCCAAAGGGGGGGGATTTTAAATTCAAAAGATGGTTTGTTGGAGGGAGAAGAAAAGTCTTAAATGCCAAGTGGGGGACATGTAAGAGACAATGTAAGAGGAGTTAATGCTATGTTGGAGGACAAGACATGTGAGAGGGAAAATTCAAATTGGAAGAATATTCCCTTAAAGATGCCATTTTGAATGAAAATGGGGAATTAATAAATCAATTAAATTGATTTATGAGCACAAGTTGCAAAATCTAGAGAAAAGAGGATTAGGATTAGTATTAATCATGGTTTGATTAATCTAAGATGATGATTAGGTGATTTTGACCTTTGACTTAGATACTTGGATTTATTTAAATCAAATGGGAGGAAATTGATGCATTAGTAATTTAATTAAATAAATTCGATTTATTTAATTAAATGAGGAACATTTGAAGATAATTAAATAAAATTGATTTATTTAATTTAAGGAGTATGACTCAGGATTTAATTAAACAAAAGATGATTTTCTTAATTAAAGAGGGAAAATTATGATAAACGAATGATTAAGGATGACATGGAATTAGTGAATCGGAATTAGATGCATGATGTCAATTTTGTATGTCTACATCTATAATATTTAGTGCCAGGTAATGTAGCTTGAATTTTCAATTGTCTGTGGCGTTACAACCATTTTGCATAGGTTGTTGCTACCCATTGGCTTTACGAGTTCTATTTAATGTGGGTTTGGTGCCAAAGAATGTAGCTTGAATTTTGAATTGACAAACCAACTCTTACATAGACTACTTGTCTTGTATCAATATGTTTAGTATGGGTTTTCAATCATCTGTCATTTACCTGTGATTCTTAAGTGTTTTTCTAATAGTTCTTTTACAATTTCCCTGTTTTGTCTATATAATATTTAGTGGAAAATAATGTAGCTTGAATTTTGAATTGACAAGCCAACTTTTACTAAGAATTTGTTGTTACACCTTGTTTAGATAGTGATAGAATTTTAGGTAAGCACGAATATGCTCCAAACTCAAATCTATACATGCATTTCACTTGAACTAGGTTCTTCATTTGAACTAGGTTCTTCACTTTGAATGTTCTTTGTAAGTAATTTCACATACATACATTTCCACATATAAATTTTTTTGGTCAAGGTAAATTGGAAAAGAGCTATTAGAAAAACGTATAATAATCAGAGGAAAATGACAGATGTTTGAAAACCCACATTAAATAGAACTTTAAAATATGGAGAATTGAAGAGGAAAACTGCGATAATGAATAGTTTGCTATGGGGAAGTGAAAAAAAATATATCATGAAGAACAATTTGTTATGGGGAACTTCAAATAGTTGAGAAAAAAAGAATATCATGAAACATATTGATACAAGACAAACAACGAAATTGGAAAAGAGCAATGAGAAAAATGCTTAAGAATCAGAAGAAAATGATAGATGTTCAAAAATCCACATTAAATAGAACTTTAAAATATGGAGAATAGAAGAGGAAAACTATGATAATGAATAGTTTGTTATTGGGAACTGAAAAAAAGAATATCATGAAGAACAGTTTGTTATGGGGAACTTCAAACAGATGAGGAAAAAATAATATCATGAAACATATTGATATAAGACACTGCCATCCCACGTAATTAGTAAGCTCCACCACTTTCATAAACATACCCAAACAGTTTGTTGCAAGGAGCTTCAAGCAGATGAGAAAAAAAAAGAATATCATGAAACATATTGATACAAGATTTGAGCTATGTTATTTGGTAATAAATATTGAAGACAAATAGAGAAATTGTATAAGAGGTGTTAGAATAACACTTATTTGCTAGTAAATATTATTGACAGAAAGGGAAATTGGATTGAATTCCCCGAAACATAGACATATACATATACATATATATGTATCTATTGAATTCCTCATTTCATATTTAAAAATATACATATAGGAAAAAATATATATCCATATATATAGACCAAGACCACTATGGCTTGTTTGAAAATACAACAACAATTTATATATACACATGTATATATAAACAGTTGTGTTTGCTATCTTTATTTTTATTTATGTAGACTTTGATTTAAAAGAGTTAAAAATAGCATATGTAAGTATTATTTAACTAATGAGAAAATCATTATAATACAACCATAGCATTCAATGATATAGCATTGAGATGTTAATAATAGAGCATTTAATGGTGTAGTATGTGTAACATGTTCATAACAAAGCTGTAAAATTGACTGCGTTTTAGGAGTGAATGTGCCTATTGAAACTGAATACATTGAAAAACACCAAAAATAGTGCACAAAACTATAGTTCAAGTGAGCAACAATGTAATTTTTTGAGGCTGCAAACATTGAATATTACATTTTCTTGGTTCCACCATCTTGATTTCCATTGTCTAGCACCGCAAGTAGTCATTTACAATTCCGCTTTTGTGTTTGAAGGTGGCCAAGAGGCCCCCTGTTGCATATATATTTTAATAAGATGCAATGTTTAAACGATGTTGCTCACTTACAGAACTTTCGCTCTCTGCTTATTGTTCCTTCTTGTCGCTATGCAACTTTGACATTATGCCTAGTTTTACGGAGGTCAGTGAATGTGCCTATAAAAACTGAATACATTGAAAATCACCAAAAATAGTGCACAAAACTATAGTTCAAGCGAGCAACAATGTAATTTTTTGAGGCTGTAAACATTGAATATTGCATTTTCTTGGTCCCACCATCTTGATTGCCATTGTCCAGCACCGCGAGCAACCATTAACCATTATTCTTTTATGTTTGAAGGTGGCCAGGAGTCCCCCTATTGCATATATATGAGATGTTTAAAACATGTTGCTGACTTGAAGAACTTTTTCCCTTTGCTTATTTTTCCTTCTTGTCGATGTGCAACTTTGACATTATACCCATTTTTACAAAGGTCCTTGCTTGGCATGTCAATGAGTATATTAGTTAAAAGAATAAATATAGTATACACATCTATTTAGATATAGTCGTGTATATATAAATAGATATATACATGTGTACATATGGATATATATATATAGTTATATGTGTGTTTTTTAAATGTGTAGACAAAGGGGAAATTCAATGCATATATGTACTTAATCATTTCTATTCTTATTTTTGTATATCCTATTTTTAAGATAAGAAAGGGTGAAGGGAACAACTAGCAACATATTACAATTTCTGCATATAGGTATATGTAGAAATATAATAAAGACTGCACATGCATACATATATAAGCAACCTCAAAGATAAATAGATACATATAGGGATATATACATTTGCATTTATCATTTTTATTCTTGTTGTTGTATCTCTTGTTGTTTGGACAATATTAAAAGTGCATTTTTATTCTTGTTCTTGTATCTTCTGTTGTCTAGCCAGTATTAAAAGTGGAATGGTTATACCCATTTCCATTTAATCAAACTAGTAAAATGGTTGACAGATTATTGATATTTCTAAGTTGTCAACCAATTGCCATTGGACGTTGCAATACATTAATCTTTAATTTCTATTGTGAAATAGAGCTCTAAATTAGTCAACTCAAATTGTAGCATTTTCTCCAACAAAAGTTCCTAGAAGTATGTTTATGGAATCGGGCTCTGTGGATGGGTCTCCAGAGCCCCCCAAGATTCATTTGTTGGCATCCCCCATGGGTTCTGCTGTGGAGTCCGACTCTAAGGGTGAGAACCACCAACCTTCAAATCCTGATTATGTAAGTATATATTTCCTTTTTGTTATACCTGTTCCAAATTTGTTATTGTTTCCTTCCTCTTTTGTATTCAATTTGAACATTTTCTTTCAGCCTCTTTATTTTAATTATTCTCAAATATAGAAATGCACACCACATACCCTTTCTTGTTTATGTTTCCATTTTTCTTTCCTTTAAGGTGTACACACACATGGCTGAACCTGACAAAGCATATAGATGTGGAAGTAGATACACATTGATATTTTTTAGCACATAAAAACATCCCTTTGATGTATATGTATATGTATATGTATATGTTTGTGTATGTGTATGTGTGTGTATATGTGTATGTATATGTATATGTAGATATATGTATATGTATGTATATATGTATATGTATATGTATGTATATGTATACATAAAGTTGAGAAGGATGCAAAGAAAATGGATAACTTCAATGCTGCACCTGATTTGAGCTACATTATTTGGTACTAAATATTATAGGAAAATTGGGAAATTGTAAAAGAGTTATTAGAAAAAAAACCTAAGAATCATAGGAAAATGAAAAATGATCAAAAACCCACATTAAATGGTAAAGCATATAGATGTGGAAGTAGATACGCTTTGATATTTTCCAACACATAAAAACATCCCTTTGATGTTGTACCATAGAAAAATGGCCCCTTAGACATTTTTCATGGTCTTTTAAGTCTTTCTTTATGATGCTTGGTCCATTTTTCTTTGATTTAATGTTGTAATGTGGCTTAAACATTCACATTAGGTCTTTAAAATTCAAATCCTAACATCCTGTGAAGGTGTTGTGAATTGTCGTAAAACATTTCTACAATTTTCTAGACTCTATTCATTATAATTCACCTAAAAATCACATTTTCATCACTTATCAAGTCCTATTTTGAAGTGTTGTAAAGTCTTGTAACAATATTTCATGCTTTTCTAGGCTTGATTTCACTATTTACACCTTTCCTATGCTTTATTTGATGCCTTTATGCCCTTATAAGGCTTAATTAAGTGTATTTTTGAATGTAAACCCAACGAACAACATTAAATGTGACTTAATTCCTGGCACCCACTTTCAAGTCCAAGGTGGGACCCATTCACCATGGGTGGCGAATGAGTCCCTCTTGGCTCAAAATTCAAAATATTTCAAATTTTCTTTTGGGTTTTTATTCAAAATTACCTTATGTCAGCCTATGATGAGGTATCATTGGGTTACTAAGGCACAAGTGTGTATAAATATGTGTTTCTCACCTTATTTTACATCTCCACATTCATCAAATTCAATTGCATTCACTTAACATCAATTTGCATTCAAGCACTTTGCATCATTCAATCAAGCATCAATCAAGTATCTTGGAGCAAACATTCACATAACTTCAGATTTCGTCAATAAGGTTGTGGTGAATTTAGGAAAATTTCATGTTGTTTATTCATATTTCCTTGTTCATTTCATTTCATCTCTTCATTAAGGGTTTGATTACCAAAGTAGGATTTGACCAAGGAAAATCCCTATAACCTAACCCTTAACCATTTTTCCCCTTTTGCATGTTTGTTTGTAGACTTGTGTATGCAGATTTATCAAGCAATTAGGTGTTGAAAAGTGGACAAGAAGTAAACAAAGTGTTTCAAGTCAAAATAAAACCTATTTCAAGCTTGGAGACAACCTACAATCCGTTTTCTGCAGATTTGACTCCATCAACCAAACAAGAAGACAGGTTCAGATCTGGTGCTACAGAATTGGTCCCTAATTTCATAGAATTTTGTGAGAGGACTAATTCACAATTAGTGGTGAACGAGTTCCACCTTAAGGCTAGAAATCCATATTTTATCAAATTCTAGATCCTGACACTCAAAAACCTATTTTCAAAAGTTTTCATCAAAAGCATGACTGATTCGCCATCAGTGGCGAATGAGTCCCATTGGTGATTTTTAATGATTTTTGTCAGCATTTAGGACACTCCAGATTCAACATTCTTTAACTAGGTGTACTCTGATTCAACCTTCTTCATTTTTTTTGCATTCATTCATGTTTTAGTTCATGTTTGCATATCACATCATGTTTTCAAACATTACACATTTCTTAGGTTTTGCATTCTTAATCAGTCAAATAGTCCATTTAGTTGCATTTAGATCATCTCATTTAGTCTTAATAACATCATACATTTTCTAATTTGAGTGAACCACCTTGATTTGTTGTGAGGTTTATCTCTCTCCTTTTAGGTGAAACATCTTAAGAGTGCAAGAGTAGCCTATAAGCCTCATGCCAAAAAATCTATGGTTAATTTTTGGTGAACCTACATATTGAGCACTGTATCTTTCTAATTTCAATTGCATCTTACATCCTAGGTTTCATTTGCATCAACATTCAATTAGGATATTGTTTTGTTTCTTTCATCCTAGGGCTTCTCAAATTGCATTAGTGAAAGACTCATTTAGATTTCATTTTTGCATAGCATAGCATTGAAAAAACTAGAAATATGCATTTGCATCCTTATTTTTCATTTGAAAAGCATTAAAATCACTTTAAATTTTTTGAAAAACACAAAAAAATCTCATAACTAGACACATTCGCCACCTTGGGCGAATTAGTCCACCTACACATTTTAAACAACATTTTTAGGCATTTTCTGGGTATTTCCTGCATTTCTCTTCTCTGCTATTATTGCTCTATTTTAGTTTGTAGAATTTATGTTATTTGCATTTTTCACTCCTAGATTACCTTGCATTTGCATTCACCCCATCTTTTGTGGTACTTGTATGAGTGTTTGGTGCCCCATTGATAATACTTTAGTGAGACAGAGTTCTAGACTCATGGCTTCTCATGATAGCTTTTTCATTGTGGAACTTGGGATCTCAAGAGCTCCTACGCCTAGTATGGACAATGGTGCATTAGGCATGGATACTACCACTACTATGCCTTCACCTTTCCATCCAATGAATGTTGACACAAAAAATAATTCCATTCTACAAGAAAAATTGATTAGCATTCATGAGGATTTTGCACAATTACAACAAGACTTATCCCTTGAAAAAATTTCCACAACTGCCATACCTGCAATAGAAAAACTTCATTGTTTGATTGAAAGTGATGATGGCTTAAAATTTATGAAAATAATTGTTGAGATATACAATAAGCATGCTCCTTCTACTTCCTAATCCACAAACATTGTTGTGAGCCAAGGAGGACCTCACATTCCTCCTCCTTCAACCATAGCATCCATACCAACTTATACCACTCCTCAGGTTACAACAACTATGTAACAGGTTAGTCATGTGACTCCTCCTTTCATTATTCCAACTATAATTCCTAGTTCTCTTATGGCATCGCATATTCCTTCTTCCATATTCACCCCTCTTAGTGTCCCTTTCACTTCCCCTAATATTACATACACTGCATCACCATTTTCCCTTCCACGTCATACCACTTACACCGATCCCATCATTACACAACTCTTTAACACCATTTAATCCATGCAACAAAAAATATCCACCATTAGACAAATTCAAAATGCTCCACCCACATATCATGTTCATAGTAGCCCATTATCCTTAAGATCTTATGCACACATAGGCCACAAGGAATTGAAATGCCTAGGTTTGAGAAATACAGAGGTAAAGGAGACCCTACTAATTATTTCAATTCTTATACAATCTTATGTAGTGATTTTTTCCTCGATGATAAGCTGTTAGCCAAAATTTTTCCTATGACCTTGAAGGACACTACATTGGAGTGGTTTTGAAACTTACCCAATCATTCAATCCGATTGTTCAATGAACTTGTGGATGCCTTCATAAGTCATTTCCAAGTCCATATGACTCCTAAAAAGAAAATTGCTACTTTAATGAGATGTAAACAAAATGCAGATGAAAAAGTAACTGATTTCATTTCACGTTATCAGTCATTGTATGCTGAAACTGAGGTCAAGATTCCTAATTCACATCTGCAAAAGATGTTTATTGAAAACTTGCATACTCACCTTCGGGATAAATTAACTATGATGAAATTTCCTTCATTCATGCATTTATGCACAATCCTTTGTGACTATCATAACTCGGTTTCAAGTCATGATTCAAAGTCCACTTCTAACCGAGCTAAGAAGTCTGAGAAAACCAACCAAAAGAATGCACAAAACTTTAGAAAACCAAATAGAATCTTCTTACAGTTCAATCTACCTTCTTCACAACCAACCCAACCTGTTCAAATTCAAGTGGCAACTGTCAAAGCAGTGGTGCCCTATACCTATGGGGACCCAAAGAGACAATTTACTCCCTTACCTGATACCCTCCATAATACAATGAACCAATTGCTCCAGCAACAAATTATCACTTTACCTACTGTTAAACCACTTGATACCACCAAACCTTTTCCACTCACCTTTAAACCAAATATTTATTACCATTTTCATCACCAAAATGGCCATCACACCAAACAATGTAAGCATCTCAAACACTTAGTTCAAGACCTCATTGATTCGGGCCATTTGTCCATTGCGGGTGTCAATGATCAAGGCAATAAATCCGTTGCACCCCCTACCCAAAATTTAAAAAATTTCACCAACCCCATGCCTAAACACAATATTTCATTTGTCATGGCTAGTGAACCTTCAAACACTCATGTGATGAACATTGATACAAATAATGAATAACCTAATATAACTCCAAATGTTACTCAAGTTAATCCTATGGACAAACTTGTGGGTACAATAGAAATTGTCCCTCGTAAGAGCCCAACCAACAAACCTCTTGATATTACTTTTTCTTTTCATGATATACTTAAAAAGCTTCTCGACGGTCCTCTTTACATAGCCAAAAGAACATATGATGAGCCCACAAATGGAATATTAATAGATCCCGCCTATGGCAAGCATGTGATCACATAAGAATTTTTGGTATTACATGAGCTATATCAAGATGATTTTGATGAGAAGAAATTCCTTCTCAAGCTTCATCTCCCATTGAACATCATTCCTAAGAATCAATATCAGTCACATCTAATGCATACTTCAACATCACAACAAATCATTCAAACATCTTTTGTTTCAAAACAAGATTCAAAATCTTGATCGATCAAATCCAATCAATCCATTATCATCTTGGGAGATCCTTCCCAATCCTCATGTTGCTTAACACTATCCTTGCATTGGTGTTCATCCTCAACAATGTTATCATCATTAATCCTAATCAATGAAAATCCAATCAATCGCTCATCATCTTGGGATATCCATCATAATCCTTGTGTTTTTTAACACTATCCTTGCATTGTTGTGTATCCTCAACAATGTTATTGATGAGCTCAGGATATGCTCATCATTTGAGTATCATGATGTACTTTTAATATATCTAATTTTACTGCTAATGGATGTTTTAACTATGTGATTAAAGACTTTTCATCTGAAATTAGGTAGTATCCTGTAGCAATACATTCCTATATTCCTACAGCCTAACATCTTGATGTGTCTTATTAATTACCCTGTTTGACCTTCCAAATGATTGGTATAATGCATATGGTTTTTGAATAATGAAATAGATTTAATATGTGATTAATGAATGTATCGTGTTGTTTGCCACAAATGCTTTCTTTCGCCTCTGTCACCTTGTACATTGCAGGTTGTTGAAGGGAGCATGAACGAGTCAAGCGTAGTGGATCTCGGCCCTACAATAAAGTCCATTTCCTGCATGATGTCGAGGAAGTTGTTTTGGCGAAGACTCTCTGACCAGGTCGTTGGGAAGAAACTTTGATCATTAATCTAGGAAGAGTGGAATGCTAAATTCTCTCTGGATCGGGTTGAACGGATATGTTTTCATTTATGAGAAGTTTGTTCCTCGATTTCAGGATATATTTTATGTCCATGTCTTTCTCTGCTAGTTAGTTAGTTGCTTTTTTGGCTGAAATAAGTGTTCCTCCTGTGCGAGTGAGAAAGCATAGCATGTAAAATTTAGTATGATAATAAGAAGCAAAATATGTAAGAGTTAGTACTATGATAAGAGATAGAGTTTTTTGTTAGTTTTCATGTGAGCAGAACAATGTATACCATTCTGAGTTTATGAATAAAAGTTGATAAAGTTTTGAGTTTAATTCTTGCATAGCTGGTTGATGCTTCCTAAGGGGGCCCACTTAGTAAGTATCTATAGTTAGTTTTTTATCTTCTGTTGATCATAAGTTAGATTTCATTCTAGAAAGTTTTAGTGCAAACTCAGTCTTATATTGTTCCTCCAGCATCGGGAATCTATCCCTGTATTTGTTCCTGCAACATAAGGCTAGTTCATAGTTTGTTTCTTAAGTAACAATTTTCATGATGTCTGCTTTGATTAAGTTATGCTTAAGTTAAGAAAGATTTACGTTACATTCCTGAAGCATAAGTAGAATTCCTTTCACGCAGTTATTTCTAGTAAATTATGACTGAAACTAGTTCTTAGTGCACATATAATGCCGCTCCATTTCAAGTATACGTTCCCTAATTTGAAAAAGTAAATGAACGACCATAAGAAGATGTTAGTCGCCTGCTGGAATCTCCAATTCTCAGGTTAGGATTTGCTGTGACTTTTATATCCTTTAATGGGCGCGACCATTTTTGGTGCCGTTGTCGGTGATGGTGTCAAGCTAACAACCTGTGATAGTCATTGTTAGAAGTAGTTTAGTCTGTTATTCAAAAATTCCTTCAAAATACGGTTCATTCTATTGCATGCATAGAAGAAGAGACGCTTTGGGAAGATTCCTCCCTGACCTTCCATTCATTGCTAACAACCTTGAACCAACTTATAATTAATTTGAGGAAGAAGGAGACCAAGATATCAGTCCATTTCTGAAAACCTATTTGTTGAATTGCCATTTGACCTAGCTGACGAAGAACCTGAAGAAAATCCATTTGCTCTGATACTCCATCAAGCAAATATGGCACAAAATCCACCTAATCGACCTCCTACTTTTGAATTTCCCATCATTGCTCAGCAAGATAATAATAACCTTAAAAATATTCTTTCTTCATTACTCCCCAAATTCTATGGACTAGTTATAGAGGACCCAGACACTTTCTTGTTTGAGTTTGACATCCTCTGTCGTAGCTATGATTACACTTCAGATGCTCACAGGCTGAAGTTGTTTCCTTCTACTTTGAAGGAAGGAGCTCTTAGATGGTTTATGAGTTTGGGAAGAGGTGTTGTTGATAGTTGAGTAGTCATGTGAACAAATTTTTTTGAGAAATACAAGGAATATTGTAAGAGTGGTAGTAAAGGAGATGATATATTCAGAATTCAACAAAAGGAGGATGAAAGCCTAGAAGACTATATCTCAAAATTTTTGTTTTCCCTAAAAAAGAATTAGACCATACTCTTATTGAAGAATCTCATAAACTACTTTTTCTAAGGGGAATCAATGATATTTGTATAGATGCCCTGGACCTGATGGGAGGAGGTGATATAACCCAACTACCTTGGGATGATATCAAGAAAATATGTCTCAACTACTCTCGAGCAATTGTTAAGAAGGGTAGAGATCATTAAGTCACAGTGGGAAAGTCTTATATTAATGGAGTTTCATGGATGGAGATCACAAATTTGCTGTCTGATTTCAAGCAGGATATCATAAACAACATGGCTACATAGTTGGATACTATGCAAGCTCGAAAGAAACATGAGGAGGCTGAAGCAATCTTGGCTAAGTTCTGTCCACATTGTAGACAAAAGAAATGTGACTACAGATGTAAGATGGTGGCTAACCTGGAGGCTAAGCAGTTACCTACTGACTTTAAGATGGTAGAGAGTGATGATGACCAAGTATTCTTCTTTACACAAAGGTGACCATGGGCTCAAAGATAAGGTATGCTTCAAGACTCTTTGACTTTTGGTAATCCTTATTCTAATTAAAATAACCAATGGCAACCTACATATGGCCCATCACCACCCTGGAATACTTCTCAATTACCCTAGCCTAACTATCAAAGTCCTCAATGGAAATCTCTTCAAGGAGGTTGGCAGCAGCCACAAGGACAATGGACTCCACCCCAAAGTAACTGGAAATAGAATCCTCAATGGAGAAGTCCAAAGAAATGGCAAAACCAATCCCCTAGATCTCTGTAGTTTTAGCAACCACAACCTCAGGCCCTTATACCACCTCCTACAACACCTATAGCAAATACTGGCCCTCCAAAACAAATGCCTATGCCTACTCAACCATTGCCAAATCCTAATAATAAGCAACAACAACCTATGTATTTTGTAGAAGCCAATCAGTATCCAGCTTATGCTCTGGGTATTAATGATATCCATCTCAGGTCTGGAACCACTCTTCCTGCTCCACAGCCATCTGTAATAATAGAGATTCCAAACTCTGTCTCTAAGCAACCTACTGATCCTGTAGAACATATACCTATATCTGATACTGTTTGTAAGGGGCCTGTCCTGCAGCATCAGGTCAAACCACCTTTTCCTCAAAGATTGCAAATTACTACATCCAAGTCTATGGAAGAGCCTACCTTTGATATTTTGGATCAGCTAAAGATTGTACACATTCAAATCCCCCTTTTTCAAGCCATTAAGGAGGCATGTTTAAAGAAACTAGGAAGAAAGAAAAAAGATCCCCAAACTATCCATGTTCTAGGACAGTTGGCAGATATTATGTTAGGGAAAGTAGTCATTCCAAAATATATTGACCCTGGGAGTCCTGTGGTACAAATAAATATTAATGGGCAGATAGTGAAGAATGTTTTGATTGACCTTGGTGTAGCCCTCAATGTAATGACCAAGAATATAATGGAGTATTTGAAAAATATTAAATATTCGGTCTACACCTACTGTCCTGCAGCTTGCCGATTGTTCCACTGCAAAACCTAATGGAATGGTAAAAGATGTTATTGTCATCCTTGAGTCTTTGGAATACCTAGCATATTTTACCATATTGTCCACTATGGCCACTTTGGGAGGATATCCTATCATCCTAGGTAGACCATGGTTAGCCACAACTGATGCTTTTATAGGATGTCGTTCAAGAGACATGGCAATTTCAGATGGTCAGTCAAGAAAGAAATTGGCTTTATACCCACTTGCTTAGCCTTAGCCAGACTTCTCTCAAACAATTTGGCCAGATTTAGGAGAGGAAACTAACGAAGTCAATTCATTGGCTCAACTAATGATGCTGCAAACTAATATGTTTTTCTAGTTTTAGAGTGAGCATGACCTGCTTTTACACATTTTGCAGTCCAACTCTGATATGAGTAGCCCATTTGTTCCAGATAACTGTCTTCAGCAGTGTTTCATGCAGCAACTGAATTCTGAGAGCCTGTTACCTGAATCTCCTGTAGTTTATCATAATTTGCTTCTATATGAAATAAAAACACCACCTTTATCAACAGCATCCATGAATGATCTTATCAAGCAAGTAGAAGTGTCTCTAGGCCACTGTCTGAATATCAATAATAAGCTGCCTCAATCTCAACAAGCTACCCTAGTCATAATGTTGCAAGAACAACATAGAGCTTTTGCATGGGACTATGGGGATATGAAGGAAATAGATCCTCAACTTTGTACTCATAGGATCTACATTAAGGAAGATTGTTCACCTATCAGGTAGTCTCAAAGAAGGATAAACCTAGCACTCAAGGAAATAGTTAAAACAAAGCTCCAGAAATTGCTTGATGTTGGTTTTATCTACCCCATTTCAGAAAGTCAATGGGTGTCTCCATTGGTGATTGTTCCTCAAAAATATGGAAAATAGAGAGTTTGTGTAGACTACAGGGAGCTAAACACAACAACTAAAAAGGATCACTTTCCATTGTCATTTGTTGACCAAGTGCTCCAGACTCATTGTTTGGTAAAAAGTATTTCTCCTTTTTGGATGGATATAGTGGGTATAATCAAATTAGAATTACCCCTGAGGATAAAGACAAAACAACTTTTACTAGTCCATAGGGCACTTTTTCCTACTCTGTCTTACCTTTTGGACTGTGTAATGCACCTGCAACATTTCAAAGGGTAGTCATCAGTATTTTTGCTAACATTTCTCATGATTCTATGGAAATATACATGGATGACTTCACTACTTATGGAGTTACTTATGAAGAAGCATTAGCCAGTCTCGAAAAAGTGTTGAAAAGATGTAAGGAGTAGAATTTGTCTTTGAATAGTTAGAAATGATTTATGATGATGCAAGAGGGAATTGTTTTAGGCCATCATATCTCTCAAGCAGGAATTCAAGGTGATCCTACAAAAATTGAAGTTATTCTAACTTTGCAAACACGTATGAAACAAAAGGATGTTAGAAGCTTCCTAAGACATGTTGGATATTATAGAAGATTCATCAAAGATTTCAGCAAAATAGCCAGTCCATTATATGCCTTATTGACAAAGAATTATGAATTTATCTAGACTGAGGCCTGTGACAAATCTTTCCTGTAGCTTAAGAATTTACTTACTTAGGCACCTGTTTTTTAAAGACCAAAGTGGAGTCTGCCTTTTCATATACACACAAATGCTTCTGATTATGCCATAGGGGCAGTTTTAGGACAAAAAGAGAATTCCATAGAGCATGCCATATATTTCATTAGCAAAAATCTTCAAGGCCTTGAATTAAACTATACTGTCACAGAGAAAGAATTGCTAACAGTTGTGTATGCCCTAAACATGTTTAGGGATTATGTCACTAGTTACCAAATATTTGTTCATACAGATCATGCAGTAATAAGGTACCTCATGAATAAGCCTGCCATATTTGGCAGATTAGCAAGATGGCTCATATTGTTGCAGGAATTTGATATCAAAGTTATTGATAAGCCAGGCTAAGCTAATGTGGTGGTTGATTTCTTATCAAGACTTCAAACAACTACACCTCCTGAGGTAATTGATGATAGCTTTCTTGATGAACATCTATTTTCTATTACTGCTCAAACTCCATGGTATGCATATATTGCAAATTATTTAGCAGCAAACAAGATCCTAGCTAACTTCTCACCAAAGGAAACAAAATTGTTGGTTGAGAAAAGTTTTAACGTTTCATGGATTGTAGACTATTTATTTTACACAGGACTTGACCAAGTCATGAGAAGGCATGTTAGGGAAGATGAGACCTATGACATTTTGTATGCCTATCATGATGAGCCCTATAGTGGGCATTTTGCAGCCAAGAGAACAACTATGAAAGTGCTTAATATAGGATACTATTGGCCCACACTACACAAATATGCTGCAACCTACACCAAGAAATGTGATAGATGTCAACACATGGGGAGACCAACAAGGTTTGATGAAATTCCCCTGAATCCTCAAGTGGTAGTCAGTCCCTTTGACAAATGGGGCATGGATTTTGTTGGGCCTATTGATGCTCCATTCAATGGGAAATCATACATTTTGGTGTGTACTGATTATGTAACCAAGTGGGTAGAAGTAAAAGCAATGACACATGCCCGTGACAATAAAGTTGCTGAGTTCCTATATGAGCAGATTTTTACAAGGTTTGGAGTCCCAAGGGAACTTGTTAGTGATCAAGGAGCTCAGTTTACGTCCAACTTAATCACTACATTTATGAATGATTACAAGATTAGGCATAGAAAGTATAGCCCCTATCACCCTCAAGCCAATGGTCAAGTAGAGGTTACCAATAGAGAAATTGAGAGAATCCTTACAAAGAAAGTCCAATTACACAAGAAGGATTGGAGCAGTCACCTTCCTGAAGCAGTTTGGGCCTATAGGACAACATGGAAAACAACTACAAGGTTTACTTCTTTTGAGTTACTCTATGGTAAGATTGTCATGTTACTAATAGAATTTGAACATAAAACTTTGAGGACTGCTCTCCAGCTTAACATTGATATCTCTAAGGCTCAAAAGGAATTCCTCCTGTAGCTGAATGCATTGGATGAGATGAGGAAAGCTGCCCTACAACATACTGAAAATGTCCAACAGCAAAGAAAAAAATGGCATGACAATCACATTCGAACTAAGCAATTCTCTTCCAGTGATTGGGCGCTGCTCTATGACTCCAGGTATAAGGAAAATCAAGGTAAGCTAACCACCCGTTGGCTTGGTCCATATGAAATAGAAAATGTGCTTGATAATGGCTCAGTGCAGTTGGCTACAATAGATCCAGTTTGATTCAAGCTACTGGTTAATGGACACCATCTTCGGTTGTATCATAAACCAACATCTAAAGAGGAATTTATGTAGCAGTTTGTTTCGAATGTGGCCACTGATCTTCCTCCAGCAAAAGACTTCGGTCTTTCTCATACAACATCTCTTTAAATTCCACGTTGTATGCCCAGAATAAAGGTTTCATTTTTAAGGGAGCCACTTTCTTCGCTTTTCATCCATCACCACCATTCATTCCCTTTTCTTCCATGTCATCCATCCTACCATACTGCCCTCATTCATGGTTGCTATTGTAGCCGTCATTTCATGGTATGCTATGATTTTCCCAGCAAGTATAAGCATTAATTGAAAGGTACGTGATATCTTCTCTTAATCACATTATTTATTTATTTTATTTATTCAACAACTATTATGTGCATATCAGTCTTTATTGCCCATGCTTCACCTGTCCTTTCGCCCATGTGTGGACACATGTCAACTTTTAAGTAGGGGGTGGGGTAATCCATTTCAAACCTTTTCTTAGGTTGCTATCACAACTAATAATATATTTGTATTTCTTCTTGTACTTTTCAAATATGGCTGCGTGTTTTATCCAAACAACATTAACTGCTTGATATGAATAGTTCCTAAAATCATTACATGCAATTATATTTCAAGTCATTCTTGGAAAAGAAGCGAAAGTGATGGGAGGATAGAAAGAAACAAAAAGAAGCAAAAAGAAGCAGAGCAAAAGAATTTTCTTTTAAATTTTCAGAAAAGGTTTGAGTTTTTGGAATCCTAACAGAGGTAATCTACGCATATGGGTGGTCAATTAGTAAGACATGAGCCTGTAGCTCATGAGCTCTTAACACAGAATCCTCAAACGGTGTAGGTATTCAATAATTGTGGCTGGCTAAACTATTTTCTAAGGTTAGATTCTTTCAATGAGTAAACGGCTGGTGAATTTTTAAGAACTCTTTCAGAAGGGGAAGCTTCAGTATGGGGTCTGACAGTGGCTGTAATAGAAGAACGAATTTTTAAAGTAATCAGGCTTCTTCCATTAGGGGAAAATTTTTATTCAGATGTTGTTTCTGCTAGGGCAGAGTTTATAGTACCAACTGATGGACCCTTGGAGGTCTCTAAACAAGTATGCAAATGAGTGTCACTACCCTTCCCATATTCAAAATATGCTACATTTATTATCAGGTACTTAACCTGTGAGGGACACTTCTCTTATTTACATTCTTACCATTTTAAGTTATTGAGCCATATGAGGCATGGGTTAGTTGTTAATGTCCTGATTTTTTTATTAAATCTGTTAAAACAAAGTGCCCATGAAACCTAGAGGGGAAGGGATAGCGCAATTTCCCATCATGCCCTCATTAAACTGTTGATTGAGCATTCCCTGGGGGATGTGTCACCCTTTTCTTGGCAAGAATTTGTTGCCCAAAAGGGTCTGCAACTTCCAGGGCCACCTAGAGCAATCCTTGTAGCACCTGCCCCTATAGCATCTATTCCTGCGGCCTCCACACTAGAGCCCTCTACCAAAGTACAAACTAGGTCTGCTAGTAGAAGAGAAAAAGGAAAAATGAAGGTAGGAGAGTCATCTAGGGCAGAACAAACCCCAGAGTCTGACCCTCATGTTCAAAGACAACAGTGTCCCTCTCCTACAACACCTTCTCCTATAGTAGTTCCTCCTGCAACAACACCTATTGCCACTAGAGTTTCTCTATCATCCTATTCTAATGAGTCTAAACTCTCTAGGAAAGTTAGAAATAGGAAAGCCATGAGAATGCCTCCTACAGCTGCCACATTACCAAAAAGGGTTTCAGCAAGGAAACAATGTAAAGTCACCTCAATGTCTGCTCAACCTGAAGTTATAATAATTCCTGAGGAGTCTGAAGAACTCAGTCATAATGATTCTCAGAATGTATCTAAGAATGTTCCACATTGCCCACCTGTTGTTTCTGAGGACATGCAAAATGAGCCAATGGAAGTTGATGAAGCACAACATGATAGTAATGAAAGGGGAATGCCAAGTCTTAATGACTTGGCTAAGGCAGCTATGCAAATTTTTGAGGAAGTACAATCTCCTCCTACACAGCAACATGAATTCATCCTGCAACAAGAGGAAGAATTGACTGAACAATTGGAAGTGTCTAATGAAGCTTTATTACCCCCTACAACTTGTCAAGCCATTGTTGTTTATAAGAAAACATTTTTGATTGAATTTTTGGAATACCTTAGGACCACATGGAGACCAGTCACATTTCAAACCTTGAGTTTCCACCACTTAGCCAAGATTGAAATTCAACAAAGTCTTTGGGAGGAAGAGAAGAAGAAACTTAAAAGAGAAATTGAAAGGTAGAAACAAGAAATCCAAGAAATGAAAAAGAAAATGGATGAAATGATGAAAATAACTGGTAAGATTGTGGAGTGTAGACCACTGCCTAGGGTGTATGCTATGTACTTAAATGAACAATTTCTTTGGTTTCAATTAATGTGAATTTCAAGGAATTTAGATCCTGTTATTCATACAACCAAAGAATTTTATGATGCATACCAGGTGGCTCCTAATTGGCTAAAGAATTATTTATGTGAATTTTTTTTGCATGGATTGATAATTCCCTCTGAAACAGAGTGGAATCCACTTCCTTACATTGGTGATATCCATTTGAGGTCACTTATGTCATGGGAAGCCAATGAAACAATTATGGAAGACAACTAGAAGCCTATGAAGAAGTTGAAAGGGATGATCCCATACCATTGTGATCAGAAAGCATAGATCCTTATACAATGCTAAAAACTTGGCTCACTGTTGCATATGGGTTCAATGACCAAACACAAAGAGTAAAAATATGTGATGTCAGAAAGCAAGTGTATGAGGAATTCGAAATCCAACCGTATCTATTTTGGAAGCTTGCCTCTTCTAGAATTGAAAAGAGATGGGAGAAATTGACTGTTGGGCTAAGGAAATCTAAGCCACAGAGTCCACTAAATTTTGAAGCAACCCTTGGCTGGACAGAGAAGTACATATAGCTTGGTCTTCAGAAGAGGTTCGAATTATGGTTGCCAATAACATTTCGACCTCCGGTTTTAATGTGGCCACTTTATCCCTATCGAGCTACAAATGTTAATAAGGATATAGAAAACCCTTAGATATAAAAGATGGCAAAATTTCAGAGGTTTCTATTATAAATTTGGGAGTATGCCAAAAATCCATACTGCTCGTACGGATTTTAGGGAAACAACCAGGAAGCTTAATGCTGGTGGACCATCATCAAGTTAAGTAGGGGGTAGATGATGAACTCAGGATATGCTCATAATTTGAGTATCATGATGTACTTTTAATATCTCTAATTTTACTGCTAATGGATGTTTTAACTATGTGATTAAAGACTTTTCATCGGAAATTGGGTAGTATCCTGTAGCAATACATTCCTTTATTCCTGTAGCCTAACATCTCGATGTGTCTTATTAATTACCCTGTTTGACCTTCCAAATGATTGGTATAACACATATGGTTTTTGAATAATGAAATAGATTTAATATGTGATTAATGAATGTATTGTGTTATTTTCCACGAATGCTTTCTTTCACCTCTGTTGCCTTGTGCATCGCAAGTTGTTGAAGGGAGCATGAATGAGTCAAGCACAATAGATCTCGGCCCTACAGTAAAGTCCATTTCCTGCACAATGTCGAGGAAGTTGTTCCAGCGAAGACTCTCTGACCAGGTCATTGGGAAGAAACTTTGATCATTAATCTAGGAAGAGTGGAATGTTAAATTCTCTCTGGATCAGGTTGAACGGATATGCTTTCATTTATGAGAAGTCTGTTCCTCGGTTTCAGGAAATATTTTATGTTCACATCTTTCTCTGTTAGTTAGTTAGTTGCTTTTCTGGTTTAAATAAGTGTTCCTCATGTGCGAGTGAGCAAGCATAGCATGTAAAATTTTGTATGATAATGAGAAGCAGAATATGTAAGAGTTAGTACTATGATAAGAGATAGAGTTTTGTGTTAGTTTTCATATGAGTAGAACAATGTATACCATTCTGAGTTTATAGATAAAAGCTGATGAAGTTCTGAGTTCAATTCTTGCATAGCTGGTTGATGCTTCCTAAGGGGGCCCACTTAGTAAATATCTATAGTTAGTTAGTTGTTTATCTTCTATTGATCATAAGTTAGATTTCATTCTGGAAAGTTTCAGTGCAAACTCAGTCTTATATTGTTCTTGCAGCATCGAGAATCCATCCCTGTGTTTGTTCCTACAACATAAGGGCAGTTCATAGTTTGTTTCTTAAGTAACAGTTGTCGTGATTTCTGCTTTGATTAAGTTATGCTTAAGTTAAGAAATATTTATGTTACATTCCTATAGCATAAGTAGAATTCCTTTCACGCAGTTATTTCTGGTAAATCGTGACTGAAACTGGTTCTTAGTGCACATACAGTGCCGCTCCATTTCAAGTATACGTTCCCTGGTTTGACAAAGTAAATGGACAACTATAAGAAGATGTTAGTCTCCTACTAGAATCTCCAATTCCCAGGTTAGGATTTGCTATGACTTTTATATCCTTTTATGGGCGCGACCAGTTATCATCATCAATCGATTGATCTGATCAACCAACCTTAGCTTGGTCTTCAACAAAATCCCAAAAAGAGCACTGATATCATCACATATCCATATCCAAATCGTCAAAATTGTGTGAAAATCCAAAAACATCAGAAAACCAAAAAAATCCAAAAACATCAAAAAATCAAAAAATCCAAAACATTATAAAATCCAAAATATCCAAGAACATCCAAATCATATCAAAAACCAAAAACACTCAAAAAGTCAGGAAAATGTCAAAAACATGCTTTCTGAACTATGTTGTCTCTAAGCTTAAACATAGGCAAGGCTAATCTTTGATCAACGCCCAAGACACAAAATCCAAAAACATTCATAAAATTTCAAAAAATCCCAAAAACATTTGAAAATTTGAAAATCAAAACATTTGTAAAACATCTTGAAAATACCAAAAACAACCTCAAAAAATTTAAAACATCAAAAACATCCAAATATTTGAAAAAATCCGTTTGTCCCATCTCGCTTTCACCCACAATAATCTCATCCATAATAAATCAATCACCACACTCACCCTTTCGCAAAACAAATAGAAATAACCACAACAATCAACAAAAGCAAATGCAAAATGCAAAATCAAAATCAAAACAACAAACCTTTAAATGCAAAGTCAAACTCTTGATCATTCACAAACATGTCAATCGATCTTATATCAATAGCCTTTCGAACAACCTATCAACTTGCCACCATCCACTAACATGTCCTCGGATGTATCCTTCCTACAATGGGCATTATCTTTTGGAAAAACACTTTGGATAAACAAAATGACGTGCCGCCATCCACTAACATGTCCTAGGATGTATCCTTCCTATAATGGGTATTATCTATTGGAAATCGTTTCAATTCTTATCCTAAAAAAACCACATCTGGGCCTTGGCTAGAGGTATGAAAAACATTGAATTTTTTGTGTACTTGATCTTTTCTTTTGATTTATCTTATTGTGCTCATTCCAATGACATCTCGATGATGTCTAATCAAAGCAATTTAGAGAGAAAGGAATGGGGCATTAATCATTATCTTTTTGTTTATTTTTCTTGTTGGACGTTCTTGTAATATAACTTGGAAAATACCTGCTTTGTTAGGTACATCCTAGCAAGGTTTTTGTATGTCAAGTGTGAACAAGAATACTCCTATCTATTTGTTGAGTCCAAGTCCATCGCACTAGGTACAACACCATCCTGGTTCTTTATACCTTGATGCATCGTGCTTATGTGTGTTATCAAACATAAGGTAAGTAGCCCTTTTAAAGTCCCAATCCCTGATAAGAAAACCATCATCATCCATTTCTCATCATCATCTCTCATAAAGTTGGTTTATTGGATCCTCTTATCATCATCTCATTTCTTCTTTTCCACACTAACATAACGTCATGATCAGGTAATCATCATCACCAATGCATCCATCCCGCATCCACAAACCATCAACATACTGCATATCATATCATATCATATAAGAAACGTTGATCATCTCATATGCATGTTCATTATGATAATATAGATCTGTTAGTCTAAGCATCTCATGAAACCATACATTTGCATAAAACATCAATTGCATAATCATATAGGCATCATCACATCATATCATCATTTAAGTTGTTTAGGATAATATAGATTGGTTATTCTAAGCATCTTAAAACCATCTCATTTGCATCATCATAACCATTCATATGTCCATCTTGAACCTCTTTATCATGAGATCGACCCTCAAATCGAATCTTTTCACTCAATCTCTTGAGGGGCCAATGTACTAGTGTACTTTTCGCTAGGGCATTCAAAAAAATCAGAATTTTTTTTATCGCGGTAAGTTTATTCTTTGAACCAATGCAGCAAGTACATTGCTTCAAAGAGGGGAAAAATGTAGACATGTAAAATTGGCATCATGCATATAATTCAGATTCACTAATTCCATGTCATCCTTAATCATCCCTTTATCATCATTTTCCCTCTTTAATTAAGTAAATCAGCTTTTGTTTAATTAAATCCTGAGTCATACTCCTTAAATTAAATAAATAAATTTTATTTAATTATCTTCAAATGTTCCTCATTTAATTAAATAAATAAAATTTATTTAATTAAATTACTAATGCATCAATTTCCTCCCATTTGATTTAAATAAATCCAAGTATCTAAGTCAAAGGTCAAAATCACCTAATCATCATCTTAAATTAATCAAACCATGATTAATGCTAATCCTAATCCTATGTTCTCTAGCTTTTGCAACTTGTGCTCATAAATCAATTTAATTGA
Organism: Sequoia sempervirens; assembly: GCA_007258455.2. Classification (NCBI taxonomy): domain Eukaryota; kingdom Viridiplantae; phylum Streptophyta; class Pinopsida; order Cupressales; family Cupressaceae; genus Sequoia; species Sequoia sempervirens. Next base: position 10,750,832 of record VDFB02338372.1, read on the forward strand.
TTTATTAATTCCTCATTTTCATTCAAAATGGCATCTTTAAGGGAATATTCTTCCAATTTGAATTTTCCCTCTCACATGTCTTGTCCTCCAACATAGCATTAACTCCTCTTACATTGTCTCTTACATGTCCCTCACTTAGCATTTAAGACTTTTCTTCTCCCTCCAACAAGCCATCTTTTGAATTTCAAATCTCCCCCTCTTTGGCACATTGACCAAGATGTGCACAACCTTCATCCTATCACATCTTGACAAATGGAATCTTGTCATTGGATTGTCTTTTGTCCCACATTCTTCATATCTTGCATTATCTTATCATTCTAGTCTATAAATAGAGGCCTCCTCTATTGTATGAATCCTCCACAACTCCACAAATCTACAATCAATCCACAATCTACAACTTTATGCAAAGTTACTCTCTTAACATTGAGTGCTAGTTTTGTCCATTATCTTAGCATTGCATCTTTATCATTAGCTTATCAAGGATTGGGAAATGGCTTATTTCCACATAAGCATCAATCCACTATGAGATAGGATTTGCTTCATGTTTTATATGCTTTTAAGTTATTTTGTCATTTTTTTGCATTTTTTAAGAATGATGTATTATTTCATAGGGATATTGAAGGTTTGTTTTTTTTTAAAACACTAATCATGCTAATGATGTATGTGTTAGAGTTTTAACCATTTGTAGATTTTGATATCCACAATATAAGACAAATAGAGAAATTGTAAAAGAGCTATTAGAATAAAACTTAACAACCACTAAACTAATTTTATCTCCAATATATTTATGCTTTCATACTAACCCTTTGCATATATATATGTAATCACTCCTATGTTAATATGCAATTGCTCCTATGTTAATGGGTATAACAGAAAAAATGCACAAAGATAACTAAAACAATAAACGAAGGGCGATAAAATTACTAACCCTTACCATATTTTTTGATGAAAGAAATAAGATTTAATTACAATTGCTCCTATGGTAATGGGTATAACGCCAAAGATGCATAGAGATAACTACAAACAATAAACGAGGGACAAAAAAATTACTAACCTTAACTATATTTTTTGATGAAAGAAAGAAGATTTAACCGGAATTTCTCCATCCATACAAAGCCATAATCTCTTTGAAGTCTCCAAAATGGGTATAACACCAAAGATACAAACGTATAACAAGAAGACATGAACAATAAATTAATCATTTATGCAAAATACCCATGTAAAACGACTTATAGATTGTAGAGAACAACAATTTTAAAACCCTCAAATTTTCTATAAAATGGAGCCAAAGTCGATGATTTTTACAATAGTCTGCTATCAAACCAACCATGGAGCTGAAGGTGACAATTTTTAGAATAGTCTGCTATCAAACCAACACCACAATGGCTCTTTCGACAATGCAACTTAATCAATATATTTTTTGGCACATTTCGGAGTATACTTTCCCATATTGCAACATTGAATATTGCATTTACTTCCTCCCGCGCCATCGTACAAGAATGGTAGGATGCATTAACCCTCGCGTGAGCAAACACTTACCATTTTGCTTCCATGTATCGAGGCGACCAACTCCACCACTTCTAACCCACGTAATTAGCAAGCTCCACTTCGTCATAAAAAACCTCGGGGAAGTTGCCGCTGGCCGAGAGATCTCTGACGCTGACAAATCCTATTTATGGTTGGGCTGACTAAAATCCTGATGAAAACTTCAAACAAATAGCTTATCGGCTAAAAAATATTTTGAAATTCTAATTCTAATGGTTGGTCCAAATAAAATGAATCCCTTATTAAAACAAAAGCACCATTTAAAATGGCAAAATCCTTTTTACCTTATCCTTTTTACTTTTTATTTTCAATTAATTAATAAATACAGTCAAACCTGCATTCTGCTAGGTAGATGCCATAGTTTTACTTTGAATATCACTACCCTTAGCGGATTTCAATATTGACCTATTAATATGCTTGTACATTCGTCGTCTTCTCTATAAATACGACCTCCTCCATTTATCAATCGCAATTCTCGATCTTCACTCTGTATCACCCAAGAAAAGTATGTCTCGTTGCATCTTCAACGCTTTTACTTTGAATATCACCCTTCCTGAGTGAATTTCAATTTTGACCTATTCATACACTTCCGCTCCATCGTATGTCTATATATATGATTTACTTTCTTTATCCATAGCCATTCTCGATCTTTGCTCTTTATCACTTAAGATATTCACCCAACTTTCTTCCTTTATTAGTAAACCAAACACATTTGTTTACATTAGATAAGGTTTGGCAGTTAGTATGGCGAGATCTATGCTTCTGAAAATTATGGTTGTGCTGCTTGTGCTCAACGTTATGTTTTCTCTAGCGGTCTCTGCTCGATCTATCCCGAAGGAAACAATGAATACAAATTTAGGCCTGACCAACAATAAATCAATTGATAATCTGCTTGAAATTGTTGAGATGTTAGCATCGTGTCCTAACTATTCAAGAAACATTCCAGATCGTAATTGGTGCAAACGATAAAACCAGGCTACATGGAGCTATTGTGAATCCAATTACCAAATTATGATTTTCTACTATGGAACTCTGGACACTTTTACATAATTTTTTATCTTTTCTGATCCGCAGTGACGGAGAAATATAATTAATTTCCTTCAAGTAGTCACTGACACATTTAAAAAGCAAGAACACTTTCATCCATCAGGATTGCGTAATATTTTATTATTTTGTTTGTCATCAAGAATATGCATATTCAGTTTAATCAAATCTTGAATCTTAAATCTGGCACAATATAAATTTCAGTAGACATTTGCTAAGAAGGTGTCGATATATAATATGCGAAGGGTTATGAATTAATAAGATCTCATCCAAGCTTTAATAAAATTTATATTATTCTTTTTAAAGTAAAATAAAATTCTTTATTTATAATGTTAAATTCAAAAATAAGGAAAACTATAAGAAATATAATGATGAAATTGAACATTCCAAATTCCACTCCTTTCAAAGACCGTAATAACCTACTTAGCACACATAGTTAATATGTGACATGACCACCGCAATCATGAGGTAGACTATGCAAATTTTACGCAATCATACAAAAACCTGTTCCTTTGGAATGGTGTTGATATTAAATCTTATATTGTGCTATATTTGGCTCCCTTAGAGTGTTTTGGTGCTTTTTGAATAATTTGTTTGGAGAATATTGGATGGGGTCCATTGTGCCCCTTAGAGTGTTTTGGTTCTCTTTCAATAATTTGTTTGGAGAGTATTGGATGGGCTCCATTGAATTCTTTTAACAAGGATTGTTCTTTATGTCATGTTTTTTTTTTGGAAAAAATTAGCGTCTATATGTTTTGATTGGAGCTTCAAATACTTAAATGGCAACAAGATTGTAATATGTTCAAGCTCTTTATTGTGGTCCCCTCCACATTTCATATTTCTATAATGATGTAGTATTATCTGTGGATAATGGTTTAAGTGAGAACTTTTTTTTTATTCATAAATATTTATTAGCTATTAGAGATATAACAACCATCTTAGGTACACATATATTTACTTTACAATTTCTCATTATGTTCCACATTGAAATTGATGCAGTGCTATTTTCCTTTTCATATAGAATTAACATTTCATTTTTATTAGGATTTGATCCTATTTCCTAATTATCAAGACTCATTAGTGGTAAATTATCAAAAAATTATTGAATAATATTTCCCAATTCCTCTTTGTATATCTTAATTTTTTAAATTGTTTTTTATATATCTTTTGAGAGCTAATGTCATAGAAAGTTGTTGAGGGTTATGATTGTATGGATTCAAAGTACATATGTAATTCAATGAAAATTTTAGGAACTTATCTTTGGGACTATAAACTTGTCTCATATAATTATTTGTCTATGTAATTTATTGTTATTTTGAAATGAAATTCTTTATATATTACATTGTAGTGAACTAACAAGCTACGTTATTAGTGGGAAATCTTCGAGGTGCTATAGTTCTTAGAATATGGTTTGATTAAAATCTGTTCATCTTATATTTCTCTATAATAACAATTTTAATAAAATATTCAATTAACCTTATTGATCTTGTAGATCTTAAAAAATAGGGTTTCCTACTCCTTTTAATTTGTATTTAACTATGCATAGTCTATTCATTAGTTACGCCTCATCATCTAGTTTTAAACACATCCCTTGGTCCAGGTCTTGAGTCTACTATATAATTGTGGATAATATTTGAATGTCAACAAATGGTTTCATTGTCAAGGAAGGTTTACATAATTTTTTTACTATCTTATGTATCATTTGATTGATGAGATCTTATTGGAAGAAGAAGAATAACCTTTTCTACTTTTGAGGATGTTTTCTAAACGTCAAGTTATGCCATCTTTAAGATTCTAAATCTACTAATTAATTGTAGACTATCACTTGCTACTATCAAGTGTCACATATGAGCTCTTAGGCGTGTTTCAAAGATAGCTACAAAACTTAAGTTACATATTATTTCTTGTTCTCACTTAATCTTTATGTATATGTTTGCGCTATATGAATGTATGGTTATATCTTGAGGCACATAGTGGATTTTATTTGAAAATGGTTCCACAGTCGAGCATTTCTGGGAATATTATTCTTGCAAGCTAATAAATGATGAATCTAAAGTTCATGCATATTGTGATGGGGTTTACCTTTCTAATGTTCAAAAGCCATGATGATTTACTCCTATCAAGAAGTAACTATTTCCTAGCATGATATTACTATTTCCATGCAAAAGAAAACATGCTTGAATAATTCAGTTGGGCGAGGCCTGAATATATTCGTTTATTCTTTCGAAGAAGAGGAGCTGCGAATGAGGAAATAGCAACTTCAATCCTCGATCCTCTCCCACCCATGGCTAAATTGTTGACCCATTCCAATAGGAACTTGGTGGTAGGTAAAGAAATACTATTTGCTATGGATCAAAAGATTAGTGCCGTCTCTCCCGCTTGTTCCTCATCCCCTCCTACTACTATTCATTTTCTAGGGTTATCCATTCGGCATACACACAAGAATCTAATTAAATGCTCCTAGGAGCAAGCATATACATTCCCCCCTCTGGCATTTCTGTCAATCGACGGTTCAGGCTTCTTTCGACTCACCACTATCCCCTCTAATCTTTTTTCCTGGGGCGACCATAGCACCAGGAGGGTTCGACGGCTCCATGTCTCCGCTCATTGGTAATGTCAAAGTCAAGTTGGAAGAGATTAGCTATGGTTGGATGAGTAAGTGTGGTCATAGCATGAGTAGCCCATGGAGAGGTCTTTCGGGAGGGTGTGATCAGCACAGAAGTTGGGGTCTATATTGTATTTGCAAGTATGTTTCTAGAATTAATTAGGGGAGAGGGGTCTATAGTGGAGCGGGATCAATAGTGAGGATAGAAGTAGTCCTTAGTGGGTCCCATAGTGAAGCACCTTAATATCCAATTGCAAAACACTTTTTATCCATAAAATGCACAAACTGACAAATCATGTGATGCCACATCAGCACACCAATAAAACATGACTTAGTGCACCACTATCAGTCTCACTTTTTTTTTGGGCCTTTTTTGGATACCTAAAAAGAAAGCATGTTGATGTGGCCCTAAAACGAAATATAGAAGCACATGAGTTGTCAAATAAACTATTGTACAAAATTGGGAGTGATTTGAAATTTCCACTTAGAATTTTGAGAAAGGTGAAGTTAAGGTGCTCCACTATAGACCCCTCTCCCCTATGTAACTTTTATATCAAATAGAGTTATTCTGAAACATACTTGCAAATAATATTGTTTTATTTGTATGAATTTATTATTTATATATATATATTTTTAATAATCAAATTTATATGATAAATTTAGTCCCATTAAAAAAAATCTCTCTGCTAAATTTCATTCAAATTTTATTATTTTCAAACTTGAACACAAACTCAACCTTATCCTTATTACATAAGTTTTACTCTTAAAAACTGGAGGTGTAAAACATAGCAGTGAAAACTGGAAGAGAATAGTTTATATTGCTCTTTAGCAGTACAGATTATACAAGATAAAAAGTGAATTTAAAAGCATCTCTTAGTTTTTTAAGAAGAAAATGTTTTTTTTTCGACTGGCATATCAGTGTTACAGTACATATGAGCCTGAACGTTGGATTTCCCATACGCTGCCCTGTTTTATTGTTTGTAGCAGTTAGAATTTGGAATATAGCTTGCGCAGTTGGTACATGATGGTAACCTCTCCACAACTTGGAACAGATAACTAGTTGCTTTGTTGTAGCTAATATCTGCATTTGTATTTACATTAGTCTTAAGGTTGTATCGGGCAGAAACTTGCAGGGAAAATATAACGGTTAGAAGAAGAAGCACTGTCATGGTTCTCATAAACATTGATCTGGCCATATTTGCTGCTATAGAGATTCCCTAGAAAAGGAAGTTGTTCACGTTGAATAAATCGGCACAAGCAAACGCTGGGTGGATGAGAGAAGGTGAAATGCAATGTATTTTGGAGAGATCGAATGAAGTTGGAATATATTTCATATAGAAAGTAGATAATATATAATGCAATTTATTGATAGTTGGAAGTCATGGATAGACAACGATCCGAATAGTTGACAATGGCGTGTTAGACACTCAACAAGCAAGTCAAAGGATTTCGTTGTTATATTATTACGGTGTATGCGTTTTATTTAAACATCATTTAATTTAGGGATCAACTAGTGATAGTAATTGTATATCTCATTAAATAAAAAAAAAGGTGGTAAATATTTGTTCTATTTTTATTTGTTAAGATATAATTTTGACTGTTAAATTGGATTATGTTTAAGAATAGCCAAGGGCAAATGTGTGGCCATATTTTTGGTTTACCTTTGATTTGTTATTTTCTACTAATCTCTGTTATTTGCTCTTTTAAGAAGATGTTATGTGTGGAAAATGACAAGTTTAATTTAGCTCATTCACATAAGATCTATATGGAAATAGATCTATCTCAATATTTAAATGAAACTAGATGCTATGCACATCTGTAACATGCACCATGTTGCCATCTTCTATATATTAGTAAATTTTAAATACATGTTTTAGCTATCAATCCTTTAAATATAAAATCAAAGATTGTTTTCTCATCACTTAGAAACCTAAAATAGCCTCCAAGCTAGTGTATGAACAATTTAGGTATTTGGAAATATTTTGATTAATGTTGCCAACCAAAAGGTTGCCATAATGGGCTCAAAAAAAGCCCTAAGTTCAACAATGTTGACAATCATAATGACTTGTCTTCTAAAGTCTCAACTATAGTAGCTCATTTTCATCATAACACTACTAAAAAGCACAAGTAAATATTGTTTTTGCTATCAAATCCCTCTTACTCTCCCAATGAACCTTCTAAAGAAGTTGGTAGTCCTTGCTATTTTAGAACACCAATCCTTGTGAGTTCTTTATTCCATGCAAATTTGAAGATTCAAATTAATTCTACACTAAAGGACATTAGGCACTCATATAGACCTCTTGATGAGGTTGAAGAAGGTAATGTATTCATAAAAATGACGCATGTACTTTGAGAGTTCTCTCCTAAAACTTATAATTGGTTTATGTGTAATAGTTTCTTTGTATTTTAGTGGTTGGGTTCCTAGGAAATGTCACTACACTTGTTCTTCATGAAATACAAACATCTCAAATTTATAATTGGTTTATGTGAAACAGTTTCATTTCCTTGCAATGGTTTGGTTCCTAGGAAATTTCACTACACCTTATCTTCATTAAATACATCTCTTGGAATGTTAGGGATAAAATATACCCACATGCTACAAATTCACTATGCAAGATATTTTATAGATATTTAGTCGCCTCGGTAGTCTTTTTCTTTAGGAGATCAAACTTATCAATTTTCCTCTATAAAATATATCTCATGTCATGTGGATGGGTATTATTTATTTTAACATCAATCCTAACCAACAATAGATATATGTGGAAAATTTACACATGGCCATGACTCATATACTAGGGTGTTTTGGAACTTCTTAAAATCAATTTATTAAATCTCCCAACATTGTTCATATGTATCAATTGTGTGATTCAATTAAAATTCCTTTCCTTTCACCATGGCTTGCAAATGAGTTGTTTAAATCCTACTAGTTCTTTAGTTATTATTTCAATATGGCTAAGTTGGTCTTTGATAAGGAAGGCCACATAGCAATGAGATGGATAACTAGTGAAAGGTAAGCAAGTTTCTTTATTAGCAATAAATTATTCATTTATGAACCTAATGTATTGGCTACCAAAATATATATTTTGTTTGATACATATGGTGTGATTAAATAGTGGTTCAAATTTCCATTGAGAAACTTCTTAAAACTAAAATTGATAAATCAATTTTCTTTCTAAACATATTACTCATTCATTAGGCATCCATATTGGCTCACCTCATATTTTTTTGGAATCTCGTACAATATTTTAACAGTGATTAAAGGTTATCTACTTTGTGGAATAATAAGAATACTCACACTACATAAGTCTTTTAAGTATGTTTGGTCAATTATCCATCAAGGATTTAATGTAACTCTTATGTAGGCATGTCCTTCAAGGTGAACTAGCATTTTACTCAACTAAAAGTGGTAAAATTTAATAAAAACTTGCAATTTAGGTGGTGATTGTGTGCCACTAGGTCTAATTAGTTGATACCTACGTTGTATGGGGAGCTCAATTGAATAATATACTTTGTGCTAGTCAATAATATACATCCCTAAGACTTTATGTGTGAGAAAATCTATTTAAAAGATTAATACCATCAAATATATTAGAAAATTTATTACCTAGATTCCCAATTTTATAAATTGTTTCATCTAGCATTACATTAAGGTTTTAAAAGATTAAAATATTTGTAATGATTGTGAAGAACTCAATTTTTATTTAGATGTGGATAGTTTTTTTTCCTCAACTTAAGTTGTGGCTTGTGATAAACTCTTATTTCAAGAAAACCTCCTATTAGTAGTGCTCTACATGCCTAATGATAAATCTATATGAAGGGATGGAATCCCTTGTGAACTCTATGAACTGCTTTGCAATATTTCCAACCTTCCCTTCAATAAATTTTTCCATAAATCATTTAGTTCTAACTATTTAGGATTTATCATTAACATCTTAGGAAACATAAAAAATATATCTACATTTAAGGACCTTGAGTTAATTTGTAACTCTAGTTTCATAATTTTTCTTTAAAATATGCTCTAATTTCATTACTAAATATCTTTCTCTACAAATTAGTCACTTCCTCTTGTTGGTTGTCATTTTTGAGAAAATTGGTTTTATGTATATTTGATATATATTAATGAAAAGGAGGAAAAATGGGGTTCACCAAAATGAAACAAAATCATGAACCAAGTTTTCTCTACTATTTCATTCAATATGTGTGTTACAAAGTGTCAATGAGAAAAAGAAATCAAATCAAAACCAAATAACAATCAAAGGGAAAATTTGGAAAGGGTTAAATGTTGTGTACCTATTGACAAAAGTGCATTTTCAAACCTCACTGAGGAATCATTCACCCTATGGTGAATGGGTCCTCGCTAGGGCTCTAAAAAGTCAATTTCTAGGTTCTCTTATTTTTAGTCTATAGTCGGTGATTCTAGTCGGGCACTATCGAAAAGCTGGAAATAAAATGTGTAGCTCAATTTTTGTGTTTTGAAAACTTTCTTTGCAACTTTGAAAACTTTTTCATTTTTTTCTCTCCAATAGATCTTCAACCTAAAACTTGCAATCGCACATCAAAGTAGAAAAAAAAAAATTGTTAGGGAATAGGGGTTTTCCTTTCTCAGACCCCATTTTGTGAATTAAACCTTATGATGAAATAATGGAACATGAAGGATGAAACATGAAACATGAAACATGAAACAATGATACCTTGTTTGAAACCTTGGATGACAAATTTGCAATCTAGCATGAAGTGGCTTCATGGAATGTAGATCTTGATCATAAAATTTGATGTGAAACAATTCCTTGAATATGCTTGAATTGATCTTGAATGCTACACCAACACATTAGCTCAACAACATGCATGATGCACTAAATCCTTGATATGACAATAGGAATATTGAGTGCTGTAATAATATTCAACAAATCTACTCTTGAATGCCTAGAAAATGCTCTTGAAGTCCTCCTATAATGCTCTTGTGAAAATTACTTGATCTCATGAAATTCTTAGAATGAAACTTAGTGAAATGACCGTGTATTTATACATATCTTAACATTAATTACTAAAATTAAAATATCACAAGCCGACAATGAATTATAGATTTCAAATCATTAAAATACCACCAAAAACATATTTTGAAGAGGGGTCCTAGGTCACTCACCTAGGACACACTTTGGACAATGTGAAATGTTATGCAAAAGTAGGGTCATAGGACTAGGTGAGGACCCATTCACCATGTGGCGAATGAGTCCTATGTTGCTTACCTAGGACACACACTTTCCCAAATTAAATGTTGTGTAACAAATGTTGGATTTTATCCCTCAAAATTTGCATTTAACTAGGTTTGTATTTGAATTAAAGGGGATAATTAAGGAAAATTAACCTCAATTAATTAACAAAGCCCTAGATTAGCATGAAAGTGTAAAGATACTCTTTACAACACCCTAAATAAGGCATATTTAAGTCCACTTAGTTTAAAAGGGCCCTAAAATTAATGTGAATGTTTTTTTCACATTACAACACTAAATCAAGGAAACATTAGGCTCATTTTAATATTAATTATTCCCAAATTAAGTGAGGAAAAGGGATACATTTTCCATTACTACATTTTTCTGCCACTTTAGTGAGAGTATGACCCCATGCCAAATTCAGACTAAAGTAAAAATTCAAGACACTTATGTATGCAAAAATGACAAAGATACACAATCATCCAACATCAAAGACCAAGAAGATCAAGCCTTGATTATCCAACATGATATGGAACACATTTAAGCTATTGGTTTGCACTCACTTCGAGGTAGCAGAACTTTAGGTTTTCCACTATGTGATTCTTCTAATAAAGTGGCTTAGTGAGAAAGTCATGCCTCTATGTCGGATCTCACCATATAATGAGAAAGTCATGTCTATGTGTTGGATCTCATTGTACTAACCATACCAAATTTATCCCTCTAATAAGTTCAATAAGGTGCCATCAAATGAAACAAAGGGGTGACAAATGAGAGAATCATATTAGGCTCCCATACCATATCAAAGGTATCCTCCTGACAACTTCAATAAGGAAAGGCTCCATAGGAAAGCAAGGTGTGTTATGCTAGATGTCCTTGAATTAGGGTTTCAACCTTCACAAGGTCAATAAGTTGTATTATGTTGAACACTGATGAACATTGTACATAAGTTTTTGTTCAAGGGGATCTTGCTTCATTTGTGTAAGGTATTCGTATTGGGGATCGTCATGTGTAATATCTCCAAGAGAGTACAAATCAAAAGTAAAAGATTCACAACTTAGGGAATGCAATGCATCACATCACCACTAAGAGGAAAGTCATACGCTACTAAATCTTTCAATCTTGGGGGAAACCAAACCCAATTATACCACCAAGAAAAGGGTGCATCACAAGAAAAATAAAATCACACCATGGAACATGGAAATTTTCAAAAGATATTATCGATGTATGCCCCCACTTTAAAGTGGTTGATAACACCATTGATTTGAAAAATTTCTTTAAAGTATGCAATGTTCAATCCTAAGACATGAGACCTAACTCAAAAATCCCTATGTCAAGTTATATGTTCCCAAATAAAACTACATTATGGAAAAAGAGTTTCCCTAAAAATGAAATACTAAAGATAACATAGTACATCATATGCGAGCCAACTTAAGGCATGTCATCAACATCCCAAGCTCACTCTTATATATACATGGAAGGCGGTCAATAGCCAAAATGGACAACAAGTGCCATACAAGGACAAGGCTACCTAACCCTCTTGCCCCCACTTAGTGCAAGACAAGGGTGCTCCAAGGTGAATGATGACATGTCACTCCTTGCAAAAAGGAAATTATTAGAAATGAATGTAAAACATGCAATAGTGAATATGCTATGATCCTACAAAAATTACATGGCAAGGAGAAACATCTTTTGTTATTGATTATAATGAGTAGACAAAGTATCAACTTGATGCATATCTAATGAGATATTTCCACATGTAGTATCTATCAGTTCAGGATGCACCAAAGTTAAAGTTGTCTTGGAATAATCTTTTTTAAGAGTGTTGATATTGAGTGAAGGTTTGTTTCTTTCTTTCGAGGGACAATAACCAAGACCATTAGTTGTTTCTTGTGTGTTAGGATCTATAGGGATGTAGATACCTTGTTTTCTAGCACCACATCCTTTTCCACTATAACCAAGTTTTTTTATAAGTTCATAACCTCTTCCATAAAGATTTTTCATTTATTTTGGATTCAATGGTTGCTCATAATCATCTTCCTGAAAGTTTGTTGTGTAATTTTCTCCTTCTTATAAAGTAGTTGAGGTGGATGCATTTGAATTTTTTGTTGACATTACCACTTTTTCTTTTCCCTTGTTAGAATCTTTTGTTATGATCTTGTATTCTCCCATGAATGTAGGTGTGAAATCTAAGGAACCCTAATAATCTTCTTATAACTTTATGACTTATTCAATATGCTTTTATTTTTCTTTCTCTTACACGGGTTCAACTTATATAGTTGGTGTCAATTTTTTTCAAATGATTTTCCTTGTTTTTCTCAATATGTAGAGCACTATAAGGCTTAGGATTAGATTTGAGTGTATACACTTTTTTGTTGTAGATATACTTCATTTTATGATGAAGAGTAGAAGGCACCCAATTCATTGCATGAATCCATGGCCTTCCTGAAAGAAAATTACATAAAAGATCATGAGTCAAGTTCACAAAAATGAAACAATGATGAACCAATTTTTCTCTACTATTTCATTCAATATGTGTGTTACAAAGTGTCAATGGGAAACATAAATCAAATCAAAACCAAATAACAATCAAAATGCAGATCTAAAGAGGGTTAAATGTTGTGTACCTATTGCAAAAAGTGATTTTTCAAACCTCACTAAGGACTCATTCACCCTATGGAAAATGGGTCCTAGCTAGGGCTTCGAAAAATCATTTTTTGGTTTTGTTCTCCTTAGTCTGCACTCCTAGATTCTAGTGAGGCATTGTTGAAAAGTTAGAAATAAAACCTATGGCTCAGTTTCTATGGTTTTACTTTCATTGCAACTTTGACAACTTTTGCATTTTTTTCTCTCCAATGGATCTCGAACCTAAAACCTATAATCACACATAAACAGAGAGTATTTTTTTAATTAGGGAATAGGGGTTTGCCTTGGTCAAACCCTACTTTTGTAATTAAACCTTCTAATGAAACAATGAAACATGAAGAATGAAACATGAAACAATGATACCTTGTTTGAAACCTTGGATACCAAATCTGCAATCTAGCATGAAGCAGCTTCAAGGAATGCAAATCTTGATCATAAAACTTGATGTGAAACAATGCCTTGAATATGCTTGAATTTATGTTGAATGCTACATCAACACATTAGCTCAACAACATGCATGATGCACTAAATCCTTAATATGACAATAGGAATCTTGATTGCTACAATAATGCTCTTGTGAAAATTACTTGATCTCATGAAAGTATTAGGATGAAACTTAGTGAAATGACCTGTGTTTATACATATCTTAACATTAATTCTCAAAATTCAAATATCACAAGCCGAAATTGAATTATAGATTTAAGATCATTTGAATACGGCAAAAAACATATTTCAAAGAGGGGTCCTAGCTCTGAGTGAGGATTCTCTATGTGGTGAATCGGTCCTAGGTCAATCACCTAGGACACACTTTAGACAATGTGAAATGTTATTCAAAAGTAGGGTTATAGGACTAGGTGATGGAAAATGGGTCCTAGGTCACCTATGTAGGACATACACTTCCCAAAATTAAGTGTCGTGAAATGAATGTTAGGTTTTATCCCTCAGAATTTATATTTAATTAGGATTGGATTTGAATCAAAGGGGTCAATTATGGAAAATTAACCTCAATTAATTAATAATCCCTAGATTAGTGTGACAGTGTAAAGATACACTTTACAACACCCTAAATAAGGTACAATTAAGTCCATTTAGTTTAAAAGTGCCCTAAACTTATTGTGAATGTGTAAAACACATTACAACACTAAATCAAGGCAACATTAGGCTCATTTTAATATTAATTATTCCCAAATTAAGTGAGGAAAAGGGATACTTTTTCTGTTACTATACTTAGATAGTGGCATTTCTAAAAAATATAACCAAAAGGTGTTTTAAATATCTAAATTGACTGGGGGAAATCCCATGAGAGAAAAGGTAGCCTTTCAAATTATCCATGTTGAGTGCTATGGTTCTTAGTTTAAACACTTTTTAGCTAGTTCCAATACCTATTAGGAATCCTTCTACTATCCTTATAGTTGGTGATGTTCATTTTGTAGAAATTTAGTCATTTTTGGTCTATTTAGTAAGGTTGTCCTCTTGTTGTATTGATATATGTTTTTAATATTAAAGGATTTCATTCTTATTTGTAATGGCGTCTCAATTTGATATCTCCCTTCATACAAAAAGTCCTTATAATTGGTCAATGGTCATTTTTCCTATCACTTCCTCAAATTACTTTAGGATGAGGATAATATTAAGAAAAATGTTTAATTTCGTGACATATTTTCTTCAGCTTCTAATTCGAGTATTCAATGTATTAAAATACAAACTTCTAGCATAAAAAAAATTGGTTGGTATAGTGTATAAAACTTTTTTCCTTTACATTTTAACACTTGCTTGGGTCCTACCTGCTAAAAATTGGGCTTCTTTATGCCTTATTTGGTCCTATTTTGCATCCACAAGCCTTAATTAATGCATCTTTTTGAGGATGATCCCGACATACCTCAAGTAACCAATCATAATTTAATGATTTTGAATTGTATGGCCCAGATTTAGTTATCTGGGACTCATATTCCACCTTGGGCATATGGGTCCCACCTAAGTTTTGGGGCCTAGGTTTGAATTTAACATAAAAATAAATATTTCTTGAATTTTTTTTTCCCAAGATTAGCCTAATGGGACTCATATGCCCCAACTGGCATATGAGTCCCACTTAGCTTAGACCTAATTTCAATCTAAATTCTTGGTGGGATTTTATTCTCCTAGATCTGATATCAACTTGTAGTGATGTAATTTTGGGAAATTGGACATAAACAAGTATAAATACAAGGTTATTTCACATATTTTTCTCCTACCAAGTTAACAAGCCATCTAGCACTTTTTGAGATCAATAATTATAGTATTCAAGAGTTAATATCAAGCATTGTGGAGCACTATTCAAGTATCAAGCATCATGTCAAAGTCATCATGCATCATGTTTGTTTTTTAGCTAACATTGGTGATGTAGGTATCTTATGATTCAAGCAAGAATTTAAGTCAAGATTCATAACATACAAGAAAGAGTAAAGATCTACATTCATGCTATCCATTACTTACAATATTGCACCTTTTTGTTCAAGGTTTTGGTGAGTTGCAACATTGCATCATTTTCCATTCATCATTCCTCCATTCTATTTGATTTCATTTCAAGGTTTAGTTATCAAAATGGGGTTTGACCAAGGAAAAATCCTATCCACTAAAAAAACAACTTTTTTCCCTCTCTTTGATGTGTTATTTGCAGATCTAGGTTGAAAATACATTGAAGAGAAAGATTGGAAGAAAGTTGTCAAAGTTGCCACCTTACTTGCAAGATCACAAAAAGTCGCCTACAGGTTGTAATTCAGAGTTTCAAAATAAAAGATTTGACAAGAGGGGAGTTACAAAAAATCACTAGAGGATTCCAAAATTTTAGATCAACCCTAATACTAGGGCTAAATCACCACTTGTGGCGTATGAGCCCCAATATATGCATTTTTCAGGCATTTTATGTATATCTTGATTCAACAGTTCTAGATTCTAGTTTCGGCTTGAAACCCTACACTAGGACTAAATTGCCCCTACTAGTGCATGAGTCCCAATGTGCATCAAAAAATAGTATTTCCAATATTTCAGACCCTCATTCAAGCTTGTTCAATTTCTAGGTGCACCTCTGTACTTTCTCAGTTTACTATTATGATTCGAGCTCATTTATAGGTCATTTACTCAAGTCTTGCATATTGTTTACATTTCTTGTCTTTCCAAGCCCTAGCTTGATGGTGAACCCCCTTTTAGCCATTAATCACACCCTAGGAAACCTTATTATAGATCTCTTTCCCCCATTACATCTCTTGATTGATATCTCTAGGGTTTCCTTGAATAAGACTTGGAGAAAATTGGTTTTTCTATCCCTCAAAATATAGGACGATAATTTTTTACGTTTCAGTTTGTAACATATTAATTATAGAGATATTTTAATTTATTGAAGAATATTGTTTAATTTATGTGTTTCTAGTCTATGTGGTATAAATCAAGCATTGATAGATAAGAAATTATGGCATGATAGATCACCAATCCACATACATTATCTAGTAATCCTTATATATGTTCTCATTGAGTGCACAAAAAATATTGATTGCCAAACTTGCACTCACATGGGAAATTTCACAAACATGGGGTATGGATTGTGTGGATGAGGAAAATGTAAATCATGTAAAATAAAAATAATATAATGAAACTACCAAATTCACACTCAGGAATCACTCAATAAAGCTCAAGACCCGTGCAAAAGATTAGGTAATAAACAATAATACCATAACATAGACCTTGACTTTCTCCTTTTTTCTTTGGTAATAGCCTGAATGCTTGATATGTGAGATTATCTTCAAAATAACATAACCATGATAGCACAATGATAATATGATAACCAATATATTGATATTTTCTTAAAGATAGTTGATAGAACATATGAGATCTTGATAATGCTTGCTTGATAATTATAGTTATTGTTGCTTGATAATGTTAGTTATTGATAATGGTTATTAGGGAATAATTTGTGAATGAAGGGTTTTATTTATATGCATCACTTGATATTTGATCAATGGTGAAGATTAATTAAAATAATCAATGCATAAGAAAAATAAAATATGACAGAAGTTAAAATTAATAAATGGATTGGATTGATTTAATTCATAAAGGTAAGGGTAAATGAATAAAGTATTAATTTTATTTATTTTTATTTAAAGAAATGGAAGAAGTGTTACATGATTAAATATTTTTTTAAAATTATTTAATTATGATGGACCAAAATTAATGTTGGAGAACACATGATAAATTACTTAAATAAAAACATATATTTAGTTAATATAGATATAAGGAAATATTGAGATAATTAAAAAATTAAATATTATTTAATTATTATAGATAAAAAAAATTTATTGAGAAAATGATGATATGAAAGGATGCAAATGCATTAGTTGTTTTTAGGTGTCTATAGATTGTAAGGTAACTTTTAGGATTTTTTAGGCTAGCTCTTCATGGGATCTTTAATGAATTCACTTCATATTCTTCATGGAAATAGGTAGAGTTTTGAAAACAAATCCTATCTAAATGGAAAAATATGAGATTAAAATCCCATATATATACACTATTGGCACCCTGATTGATGTGCCTCATTTATCTTTAATCTACTCCCATTTTTTGAATTTTACCCAACATATATAATTAGTTTGATATATTTCCTAATGGGTCTTTCCTAGTCAAAGTTTGCATATGTTTGTTTTTCTCACTCACCCTCATGTGTTTGTAAATGTGTACGATGTTACAAAATATTAAAATTTTAGGTTTCAATGGTTGTACTCAAGGGTTTAAGGGATCTTCTTGTGTAATACTTTAAATATTCCATTCTTGGTATTCCTTATATCCAAAATCTGTTGTGTTCCTTTCTCACTTTTTCTCACTTTACATATCATAAATTTAGATTTTTTCTTACTAGAATCCATTTCATCCATTCCCAACCTTTCCCCTTTCCTTTCTTGATGTTTCAAGCTACTTCATGCTAGTATAACTTTTGTCTAAGCCTAAACTCCTCAACACTTTACACTTGACACTAAGTTATATTTTTGCACTAGATTTTTGGCCATCTCCTTATCAAATATATTGTTTACATGGTATATTTGAAATTCGATCCCTATAAAACTTACTCTCTTATTGGGATCATGAGTTTAGACATATCCTTATTTGGGTACCTCATAAGAACTCATAACTCGTAACTGAAGTGTTCTCAATAATTTCTACTAAGTTACCTAATAGAGACAAAATTTAAGATGTTCCTTTTCTTAGGTATGCTTTCCTTCCTATCCCGAATCCTTGATCCTTAACCTTGAATATTCCCTTCCATGTGATTTATCAAAATTAACATAACAAAATTCCTCTAATTTGTTACAAGGTATAAGATATCCCTAAACATCAATCCCCAACAATTTTCACTATTTTACCTTAGTGGGAATGTAAGTTTGGAATGTTTTGATTTCTATGAATTTAGAGATGAATTTACTAGAACCTTCAATCCATCACCCCAAATAAATTCCTTCATATGCCTTTTTTGGGTTGATTTTTTTGTGACGGCCTCATGTATTTTCCTATAGAAATAAGTATCCTTGATTGCCAATTGTCAATACTTTGAAAATCCTTGCACTGTATGTTTTTCACTCTAATTGACTTCTATGCAAGAGTAAGTGCACCATTAATGACTCAATAAGACTCTAAAACTACCTAATAATATTTTTCCCACCTACAAACAATTGTTATCCTAAAGACATGGATTCACATATTCTTCTAACGATGGAAAAAAGGTTACCCATGTAGGTTTTAATGGGTGGTTGAAAATTTTATTCCCTATGGTCATCACACCATCTCTTTACTATCGTTCAATCTAATTTGTAGGCTATTCCCTAGTATAAATGCTAAAATATTGATGGCTACATAAGAGGTTAGAATCTTATTTATTCTAACAAATATTGTAATGACTCGAGTATGGTTGTTATTTATATATGAACTCTTTAAAAATTTTACTCCATGAACATTTTTTGGTAGTTCATCTTGTGATCTTTGATTGAAATTTGTCATCCATCCATTGGGGATCTATCTTTGTAATATTTTATATATATGGATATATTATAATTTAAAAAAAACTAGGAAAATAGAATAACTACAAAGTTGATTCTACTCATGGAAATTGGGATGCTCATTCTCTGAAATATCTACCCCTTATCAAAATGCATCCTTCTCAATGATGATGGTTGCATCGTAATTATCACTGCTCTACTTGTCCTCCAACTTTTGGTGATAGGAATACTCACTAGCCAAACTTTGGCAAGTTCCCTCAATTGGCTCTTCCTATTTTTCCTATTTGAGTCATTATTCAAGATAAACAAGATGATAATAAAGTTGGTAATGATAATTGAGAACCTATTATGGACACTTTTGACCCCACTAATGTGGGGTAAATTAGATGAATAAAACTCACTTCCATCTCCCTCTACTCTTGCTCTCGTTGTGTAGCGCTTTCTTTAAATTGTGTTATTTTTTATTCTAAATTGTAACCCACCTAATTTTTTTTAATATTTATAACATTATATTTCAATTAGTAACATAAAAGGTATTCATTAAGGAAAAGTATTAATTATTGAACATAAAAAATTTAGATCCTTTCAAAAACCTTTTTTAATTATACGAGACACTAATTATTGAATAACATCAAATAAAAATCTAAAATTCAAAACAAAATACAATATACATTAAATTCTAATTTTAATGTTTTGTCCAAGAAAAATGAGTCCCGAAGACAGGGAAATTCCTTTTTCCTCGTCTTGAATTGCGGCCTCTTCAACATGCCATAGTTTTACTTTGAATATGAGAAAATTTCAATATTGACCTATTAATACGCTTGCAAGTCCCTCATTCTTGATCTTGGCTTTGTATCACCCAAGAGAAGTACATCTCGCTTGCGCTACACTTCTTACAATAAAAGTGTCTTTGAATTGCTGCCTCTTCAATGCTTTTACTTTGAATACCACCCTTCTTGAGCGAATTTCAATTTTGACCTATTCATATGCTTCCACTCCGTCGTATGTCTCTCTATATATGATTTTACTAGTTATCAAATACTATAGATACAACAATCG
Organism: Sequoia sempervirens; assembly: GCA_007258455.2. Lineage (NCBI taxonomy): Eukaryota > Viridiplantae > Streptophyta > Pinopsida > Cupressales > Cupressaceae > Sequoia > Sequoia sempervirens. Next base: position 10,770,955 of record VDFB02338372.1, read on the forward strand.
ACTAAGGTACACATATATTTACTTGATAATGTTTTATCATGTTCCTCAATGAAATTGATGTGGTGCTATTTTTAATTTCATATGGAATTAGCACTTTCATTTTTATTAGGATTTGAGTCTATTTTTCAATTATCATCACTCTTTAATTGTAAATTATCAAACTTTTATTGAATATATATATATATATAGAGAGAGAGAGAGGGAGAGAGAGAGAGAGAGAGAGAGAGAGTTTCAATAATTTGTTGAGGGTTTTGCTTGTATGAATTCAAAGAGAATTTTCAATTCCATATAAATTTGAGGAAACTCATCTTTGGGATTAAAAACTTGTTTCATATAATTATTTTTCTATGCAATTTATTGTAATTTTATAGTAAAATTATTTAGGTATTACACTATAGTAAACTAGCAAGCTATGTTCTTAGTGAGAAATATTCAAAGTGAGAAATATTCTAAGTGCTATAGTTCCTAGGGCATGGTTTGTTTAAATTGTATTCATCTTATATTTCTCTATAATTTAAATTTCTATAGTGTCTTCAATCAACCTTGTTGATCTTGTAGATCTTAATACATAGGGTTCCCTCCTACTTTTAATTTTTATTTAACTATGCACAATATATTAATGAGCTATGCCTCATCATCAAAATTTAAATTCATCCCTTGGTCTAGGTCTTAAGTCTAGTGTAGAATTATGGATAATAGATTTGAGTGTCAACAAAAGGTTTCATTGTCAAGGAAGGTTTGCATACTTATTTTACCATCTTTTGTGTCAATTTGATTGATCTAATACCCTATCAGAGGAAGAAAAACCCCTTTTGGAAGATTTAGGATGATCTCTAATATTCAAGTTGTCTTCTTTGAGATGCAAAATCCACTAATTAATTGTTGATTCCTATCCCTTTCTACTATCAAGTGTGACATATGAGCTCTTAGGTGCATTTCAAAGGTAGCTACAATACTTAAGTTAGATATTATTTCTTATTGTGACCTAGTGGATAAGTATACATTTTTATGTAGATATTTGTGCTATATAGATGTATGGTTATATGGTTGAGGCACATAGTTGATTTTATTTAAAAAATGGTTCCATAGTGGAGTATTTTTGGGAAGATTATTCTTGTAGTCCAATAAATGATGAATCTAAAGGCCATGCATATAGTTATGAGGTTTTAATTTTTAATGGTCTAAGTCATGATGACTTACTCCTATCAAGAAGTAACTATTTCCTAGCATGAAATTTCTATTTTCATACAAAATAAAATATGCTTGAATAATAGTTCTTTTAGTGGAAAAAATAGGTTACTCATCTAAAGACCTAATAGATACAATAAATTCTAATTCAGATGTATTCTCAAATTTCCTAATATCATATCTAAAGAAATTATAATTTATTATTCTCATTTTTATTCTAGTGATTGAGAATTAGGTGCTATGTATATGTAAGAATTTGGGTGTGTACAAGAAGTTGAGTCCACTTTTTGGCCAAAAAGAGGAAGTGTTTTCCCTGATTTTTAGAATTTGTCACATTTGACCTTAAAATTTGAAGAGCTTAGAGATGAAATCTTAAAAAACTTTACTAATCTTTTAATGTAGTAATTAGATTCTAGTTTCCAAATATGTAATTTATTTTAATACGCAGATGATACAAATTGATTTTCAATAGACAAATGTTCTAAAAACCACTTTTTAAAAGTCACATTTTTTAACCATGCCATGCACATTTACTTCATCCATATTTTCACCAAAATAATCGTATTTTTCTAAATCCTTTTGGGAAAATATTTGTAAGTCACTGAAGCACTCTTTCAATATTTTTTTGTAATTTTTTATTGATTTTTTTGTTAATTTTTTATTGGACATATTTGTTGTTTTGAAAAATCATCATGTATGTCATGTATAATACGACCTGGAATTTTTATTTTTTTTTAAAACAAATTCAAATTAAAAAGAATTTTTTGAAGTATAGTTTCGTTGAATTCATTTTTCAAAAAAAACATTTTAATAAAAAGTCAGTAAAATACTAAAAAACTTTGATATTTCAAGTTTATGGAGCAGTCTCATTAGAAATGAATTGAAAAGTAGAAAAAATAATCCAATTGTAAAAAAAAATACATATTTGGAATCGACATTGTCCCATCTATAATGCATTTTAATTTCATAAAATAAAATGCAAAAAAGGTCTTCAGACATATGCCCAAAGTCACTATTTTCTCATGACATTGACATGACCTTCAAGTTGTAGGTCATGCTAGGTCCAAAGCTTAGGTTTGGGTCCCCAAGCCTTTTCTCAAACCAAAAAAAAAAGGAAAAACTCGACCAAAAATTAAAATTTTAAAAAGAAAGATCTTGTTTCATAAAAATATATTTTCTATACTTTAATGAAATGAGATCCCATTTTGCAAAATGGGATCTCGTTTCTTAAAAGTTTATTTTTTTATTTATTTTTATGAAACATGTTGTTAAGAAATGGGATCCCATTTTTAATGGCTCATTTTAAAACAAGACCCCAGTCTTTAACGATTCATTTTAAAATGGCCTGTTTAAAAATGGGATCCCAGTTTTAAAGAATGGGATCCCAATTTTAAAGAATGAGATCCTAGTTTTAAAGAATGGGATCCCAGTTTTAAAGAATGGGATCCCAGTTTTAAAGAATGGAATCTTGATTTTAAAGAACAAGATCTCATTTTTAAAGAACGGGATCTCAGTTTTAAAGAATGGGATTCCATTTTTAGCTCAGGATCCCGAACCTAAATGGGATCTCATTTATTAAAAAATGAGATTATATTTCATTGAACCTGATTTCAATATTTTGGCTAAGGCTGAAACTTCCACCTTAAGTGGACTCAACTTCGTGTGTTTACCCATTTGTTAGATAGAGGAATGATTTTAAAATATTTGATAAAGATGTTAACACTTTTTTAATTACTCTTGGGTGATTCATAGGATTCATACAATGGTTTCTTGTGTCATTCCATTTTCTCTTGGGATACATTTGAAACCTTTGTTATTGATCCCAACTACTCAGTTTAGAAGATGTCTACTATGTGTAGAAAAAATCATGAATTAATTTATGAATTCAATACTAGCTTTGATAGGTACATAATTGATATCTAATAATGATAAGAACTTTAATATTATTTTTTTGATGACACTATAATCACATAGCTCTTTCCAAGATCTAGAAAACCATAAATTTGGTGATTTCATTCATGGATATACACACATACCAAATCGGTCTTACCACTTAATTATCATAACTAATGTGACCATATTTTACATAGACCACATAAATGTAAATGAATTGGGACCTACAAGAATGCCAAAATAGTAATAACCAACCAATCACACAACCCCTAGTACTACATATTCCTATTTACATGAAATTTTGAGCATAGAGAACAAGTAAAGAATTACAGTAAACTATCCTATCTAAAATACAAGCAACATTTAAGATAAAACAAAATATTAATGAATATTGATTAAAAAAAAATGCTCAACAAGCTAACCCTCATTGCACCATGGTAAGGTGGTTGTGCTCAAGAATTATGGATAAGAGTTCCTTCCATAGTTTCATGAGGTTGAATTTCAAGGAGTGATGAAAATATCCTAGGTTGGGGCCAATTTATAGATTTTTTGTCATAAGATTGGATGGGTAGGATTAAAAGTGAAGATTAGGGGCTCAAATTGGTTGATACCTTTGGTGAAATGAGAGGATCACTTTTTTCTCACATAATTGGTGCAGATGTATGGTAGAGGGATTGAGGGGAATTACTAGTGGAGATCCACTTGGGAAGATTGGATGAACAAGATGGAAGATGGTACTTGTCTACTCGAAAGTGATGGGCCAGTCCTTGACCTTGGTAACATGTACATATTCCTATCCTCTTATCTATAAAAAGGATCATACTTATGCACACCTTGGAGGTGAAGAGGGAAAATTACTTGATTATTAATTGATGTGTAGTAGGAAAATTTAAACATGGAGACATACAATAACACTTCTAATAATGGCCTCTAATAGATAATGCAATAATGCATGCTAATATTCCTCTTTATTATGTTTTTTCTACAAATATACCCCTAAAAACTTGAAATTGAATTAGCCAAGGGATGGCCCTTTAAGACTTACATAATAAAACTTGTTGATTACATAAAATATAAATTCATGAGAAGATCTTTCCTTGAAGAACCAAATATTGAATGAAGTGGAACTCCATAAAAATATCCTATGAACTTCAAAACGGTGTAGCATTGAGTTGATTCCCATGTTTTTGGACTACCATTTTCTAGAATCCCGAATCACAAATTTCCAAATTATTCAACGATAGTCCATATTGAGCTGTGACAGAGCTTCATCAAGTTGTCTGATGAACTTCAAAAGGGTATAATTATTTCAATCGTAGTGTCATAAAATCACTAGACATCAATCCATACTGAGTTCAACACCAAATCCTTACATGTCTCCAAAATTCAAACTTCACAATATGTGTAAATCCATCAACATCAACAAGGAAAGTAATTAAGAAAGAAAAAACACTTCTCATGTAAAGCACCATCTCAAAGTGAGAATCTAACTTGAAATGATAGAAATTTCTCCAACCTCCAGTGCCACAAACCTCCAATGTGATGTCTCAAAGTACTAATCCATTCTTAGTAATATAAAAAAAATCTTCATCTAGTGGATCCTCATTCTCATCCTCAATACAAACTAAGTTACCTTCACTTGAATGATCTTTGAGTTTTCTTTTAAGAAGATCATTGGCTCAAATTCTACAAAACCTTGAACTGTGCAATCATTTTTCTTATAGTAGAAACATGCAATTTCCCCTTTTATATGTGTGCCTGGCCTTCTATTATTGCTTCATGAATATAATGCAGTCTCCTATTGAAAAAAAAAAATGTACAGACTTTTATATTTGTTCTCTTTTATTTTGCTAAAAGGGCTGAAATTATATCTTCTAAGGTCTAAGAACTTATTTGACTAAGATTTAAAATAAAATTATTAAATTTTGAAGGAATTTTTTTTAATAATATAGCTCTAGCATCATCATCATCTACTAGAGCCTTGAATTTTTCTAATTTCCTCATAAGAGATCTCAAATTACTTATGTGATTTGACATTATGATTTCATCTTCTATTATAAACCTAAATAATTGGAGTTTTAGGGAATTTTTTTTATTAAGTTCCTTTTCTCGAAAAAAACTATTTAGATCATCCCAAATTTCTATTCATGAAATTTATATGTTGCAAGTATGCTATTGGTTTTGTCATTGATGTTAACAGTTGTTGGTATTGGTCATTGATGTCAATAGTATGGATATGGTTGGTGTCAAGTCAAGTGCTTATGCTAGTATGGATGAGTTGTGATTTGATAAGAAGGTATTGTGATACTATCATTAGTTTTTTCATTGATGTCCTAATGGATAAGAGTTGCAGTTGTTGTAGGTTCACTTGGTTTCCAAGTGCTTTTTGAGAAAATTTAAATAAAAGAGTGTGTAGTGTGATAGAGGTGTGTTAAATTTTGTTCTCCAAATTTCTTCATGGTTGAAGATATTCTTGTGTGATTGGGATATAATAATTAGAGGTATTTAGAGGTTCTATATCCAAATTTCTAGGTTTTTGATAATTCTACAATAAAAGTTGTGTTTGATAGTTTATCGGTCTATGTAGAAGGTTGTATGGGAGAAATGAGAGTTCTCTGCATTTCTTCCCAGTAATATTTTTGTGAACCCCAATCCTAGACTTGCACAAACATAGAAAAAAAACACAATATTAGATTCATATGCAAGTTAGAACTAAGATTCCCCATGAAATTCATCTATAATGCTCAAAATAGGAAAGAAATGAAGAGAAAAATAAGAAAATAAATTTAAATCCTATTTAAGCATGAAAATTCACAATCCCGTGGGGGAATTGGTGTCATTTTGATGTGGAAAATAGCCCTTTCCCAATCCCTTATAAGCTTTGTGATGACTTGATAAAGAGTTGATTCTTTCCTCAAAGAAATTCCTGCATAACCTGGCTATGAGATGATAAAAAATGGATGAAAAATGGATGAACTTTGCTTCAAAAGATGATAATGACTCTGGCTCCCATTCTCCTCCTCAAATGAGCATTATGATTTTACATTGATTGTGGCTCCTACAACACATAGAGAAGGCCTCTATTTATAGAAAGAGGGATGGAGGATTTGAAAGATATGGAGGATGTGAGACAAAATATAAGCCAGTGATAAAGTGCCACTTGTCATCATGCTATTGAAGAGAGATGGAGCACATTTTGATCAATGTGCCAAAGAGGAGGAAATTTTAAATTCAAAAGATGGCCTGAAGGATGAGAGACAAGATGGAGTTAATATCACTTGGCTAAAGAAATGACATGTAAGAGGCCTTTAATGCCTTGTTGGATGGAGAAGTACTTTTGGGAGGAGATTTCAAATTTGAGGAATATTCCATCCTTTGATGCCTTTTTGAATGAAAAAGGAGATTTATAAATCAATTAAAATGATTTTCATGAGCAAGTTGCAAAATCTAGAGGATTTGATGGATTAGTGTAAGCATTAATCAGGATTTGATTAATTAAGAGGGAGATTAGCTGATATGACAATTTGATTTAGATTTTTGGATTGATTTAAATAAAAATGAGAGGAATAATGATTTTAGAATTAATTAAATAAAGTTTGATTTATTTAATTAAAGAGGATGATGTTATTTTTAAATCAAATAAAGATAAATTTATTTAATTTAAATGAGATGACTTTAGAGATTAATTAAATAAAATGAATTATTTCATTAAAAGAGGGACTAAAGGATTAATTAAACAAAAATAATTTATTTAATTAATAGGAGATAATGACTTAATTAGATAAAATTAATTAATTTAATTACGAGATGAATTTAATTAAATAAAGATTATAAATAATTAAATGATTAGGAAAGGAGATGATTCAGGATGAAACAGTGTTAGTAAAATCAAGATCAGGCATATAGGATCAATTGGTACATTTTACGTGTCTACAATTTTCTATCTTGTGGATTTAATAATGTGATTATATTGTTTGTATCTACTTTCCCTTTAGGTTTCAAGTGCTGAGGTATTAAGCAAGGTTGGTTAGTGAGTTGTGTTATGTGGTAGTGTGTATGGTTGCACAAAATGATGGTGTTCTTAGTTTCAGGTGGTTCTGGAAGAGTTGCAAAATATTCTAATGATGTTGTAATCTTCTAAGATGTTGTGGAGGGTTGATATGTGGTCCGTGTTATTTGGAGAAGCGTGTATGTGGTCTCTTGCAGTGTTAGTTTAGGTTTGGTCGACTTGGCATGCTAGCACTATTTTTGGAGGTACCTTATGGATTGTGAATGCGTTGAGTAGTGTGGTGATGTGGTTTTGGGCCCTAGTTAACCCTTGGTGTGGTCATCCTTCACTTTTTTCCATTCTGGAGGTGTTTGGTTCCAACCTATTATGGTGTTGCATGTTTTAGATGCATATCTTTTATTAAGGCCAACCTAATTGAGATGGTTTAGGTCATGGATAATATGTAAGGTGGGTGAATTCTTGGAGATGAGTGTGTATCTATGGTAGGGATAAAAAATATGTGAATTTGATTTTTTGGTGATCTGAGTGTGAGGTTAATGCTTATGACTTTGAAGCAGTGAGTAGAAGGGTCTACATTATCATTGTGCTTGAAGTTACTGGAGGCAACATGAGTTCAAGTTTGTGGATGGAATAAATTTTTAGTTGTGAATTTCTCTTGTTTCCTTGAGATAGTGAATCTATTTGTAACAATATTATTATATCTTCTTTCTTCTTAGTAGTGAGTCACCCGATAGTGAGCCCTTCTTCTTTTTCTAGGTAATGAGCCCTTGGAACTGAGCCTAATTGTATTTGTTGTTCCAATTCATATATATGTGATCTAATCTTCACTATGGATTTTCCCTTCTTGTATTTTACATGTAAATCTAGTGTTCTTGTGTGTTTGGATATGTTTCATGTTACTATCTCATATTTTTACATTCAAGTATGTGCAGGATCATGATGGGCCAAAAAGTGGCAATATGATGGGTATGTGGCTGACAAGTATTTTTTTACCCAAAATTAATGAAAAGAAAAGGGTTTTTAAAGGAGATTCTCGGCTTTCCAATGATATAAATTATTCTTTATTTTGAATTTAATAAGTAATTATTATTCATTTTCTATTCAAATTACAATAAAAATCCTGAATGATAGGTTGATTGAAAAACATCTATAGCTTTCAAATGGTATTACATTTTTTGAATCCAAAACATGTGTCATGTTCTATGCTTCGTATACTATAGGATTAAAAAAAGAGAAAATGAATTTCATGAAGTTTTGACCAAGTTAAGGTGGTCAGACATATGAGTTTTTATATTTTTTAAAAAGTTGTAATAAAAAATTCATAATTAATTATTTACTTGGAAAAAATTTACAAGTAAATATGCACCACATCAGGGCATGAGTCCTTTACTTATATCCAAAATATTATAAAAAATATTATCATTTTATTGTGGTTAGGGTGGTCTGACAGACACCTACTTCTTATTTTTTCCCTGAAATTTAAGTACCACTAAATTGAAGTTTCAAATTTCCACCAAATAGATTTTTTCTTTTTTTAAACAAACCTAGTAGTTTAGAAACTATTTTCAATTTTCTATAGATTCTATTCTTACATATTTTTGAAATAATATAGATAACTTATTCAAATTTTTATGTCAAGTTGTCTAACTCTGATTTTTTTGAATCTTTTGCTACTTATGGGCCTAATTTTTCCATGATGATCCTGCACATACCCATTCTTCTAATGAATAATAAGGGTTTAAGGGCTAATAAGGGTTTGAATGATATTTATGAATTGAATTTTTTAAGCATACAATTCATTCACCCCCTCTCAGTTGTCTTGTGCATCTTACAATTGGTACCAAAGTTGTGGTTCCTTGGAGAAAGTTTAGCCACTTGAGGTAGATCTGGATGGTGTACATTAAGGGTGTCAAAGCTCCTATGTTTGATGGAATAGATTATGCTTACGAGAAAGCTAGGATGGAGTCCTTTCTGGTCTCTATTGGATTTTTTGTCTAGAAATCAATTGAAAAAGGATGCACTATGCCTACTACTAGTCCAACAAGTGATGATAACAACAAAGAACATGAGAGCAATGGTAAAGAAAGGAATTCTATTCTAAGTTTTCTCTATGATTTTGAACTTGTAAAGGTGATAAGTCTTAAATCTACTAAAGATGTGTGGACAAAGCTAGAGATAGTTTATGAAGGAGATGATAATGTCAAAAAAGAAAAGATGCAGGACTACAAAGCCAAATTTGAAACCCTAAAGATGTTTGAAGATGAAGATATTAATGCCTACATGCTTAGAGTGGATGAAGTTGTCAATGCCAACAATGGTCTTGGTGGTAAGCTAGATGAAAGAAAAGTTGTCATAAATCTATTAAGAACTCTTCCCAAATATTATAGTTCTAAAATTTCTTCTATTGAGGAAGCTTAAAATTTGGATAATTATTCTACAGATCAGATGTATGGTGCTTTAACTTATTTTGAAATAAGAGGGTTTGGTTAAGATACTACAAGTAAAGAAACCTCTTTGAAAGTATGTAAAGTAGAAAAAAATGATGAATTAGATCCATATGATCTTGATGAGATGGAAGAAAATTTTCTAAGGAGATTGAAAAAGAGCACTAGAAAATATAGAGGTAAGTTAACCTTTTAAGTGTTTCAATTATGTAAATATAGGTCATTATTCTTCTAAATGTCCTTGATAGAAGTTTCAAATGACACACCTAAGGATTATAAGGGAAAATTTGTTAAGAAGAGGTATTATATGTTGAAAGAGACAATGGTGTATCTGATGATGAATCCAACTATCCTAATGAGGACATCAATGAATGCTTGTTTATGCTTTAAATGTTGGGATGAATTCTTCTAATATTGAAATACATGTAAAGGAAAGTTCTCCAATAACAAGTCATAACATTGAAGGAACTATGTTGAATTTTTTACATGCAAGAGAAGAGAGGAATTAGTAGATAACTAATACTTGATGCTCAAATAATATGACAAGTGATAAGAGTAATTTTGTTAAAATTCAAAGGTATGATAGTGGTCTTGTTATGTTTGGTGATGATATTTTTACTAAGATTTGTGGAAAAGGTTTAATTAGTTTTGATGAAAAGCATAAAACATATGATATTCTTTATGTCAATGGTCTTCGACTTTATCTTTTAAGTGTAGAAAATAAGTGTATGAAATGATATAATCTTGTGTTTCGGGATGTTGGTTGTGAAAATAGAAAAGAAATCTCTAGTACACTTTGGTTTCTACCAGAAAAAAAGATGATGGAATAAAATCTATCAGATTTTTATTGGAGAGAAGAAATTCATATTGTAGTCTACATTCTTAATAGCTCGATCATTCAAGAATGAACAATTCAAAGACTCCCTATAAGTTATGGTATGGTAAACCTCCTACTATAAATTATTTCATTTTTTTTGGAAGCAAATGCTATATCAGAACAGATGAAGAAAACATAGGAAAGTTTGATGCAAGTTCTAATGAAGGAATCTTCCTTGGATACTCTACAAGAAGAAAAGATTATTGGTGCTATAATAAATGGTTGAAGATGATTATTGAAAGTGTAAGTGTTAAGGTGGATGAAAAACCACTTTAGAGTTCAATACTAATAGAGGGATATGAATATGATGAATCCATTTGTAGTGAAGAATAAAAGGATGAATACAAAGGAAAAGAGATGACAAAGGAACAAGTATATTTTTATTTACTTTCAGAGGTGGAACCTAAAAAAGTGATTAAGGCATGCAAATATGAGAATTGGATTAAGGCTATGAAAGAGAAATTGAAACAGATTGAGAAGAATCAGACTTGGGATTTGGTCCCAAAACTAGCAAATAAAAATGTGATATGAACTAAGTGGGTTTATAGGAACAAATTGAAGATCAGGATGGAAAATTTGTTAGGAACAAGGCTAGAGTTGTGTGTAAGGGCTACTCACAAGTAGAAGGAATAGATGATGGGGAGAAATTTTCTTTAGTGGCAAGGATGGAAGCCATTAGATTTTTTTGGCTTTTTTAGCACATAAATAATTCAAAATATATCATGGATATAAAGTCTCTGCTCTTGAATGGTGAGTTTGAAGAAGGGGTATACATTTAACAACTAGAAGTATTTTAGTTATCAGATAATGATGATATGGTCTACAAATTGAAGAAATCATTGTACGGACTCAAACAAGCTCCTAGAGCCTTGTATGCAAGGTTAGATAAGTATTTGTTGCACAAGGGATTTAGGAAAGGTACTGCAAATAACAATATTTACTTCAAGGTTGAAGGAAAACAAATTTTGATTGTGGTAGTTTATGTGGATGACATTATCTTTGGAGGAAATGAACGTATGTACAAGAAGTTTTCAAATGAAATGTAGAAAGAGTTTTAAATGTCAATGTGTTGGGAGATGAATTTCTTCCTTGGATTACATATCAGTCAATAAAAAAGGTGTACAGTAGAAAAATTGCTCTTGGACATTTTTATGGTCTTTAAGGTCTTTCTATCATGATGGTTGATCTATTTTTCTTTGATTTAATGTTGTAATGTGACTTTTTCATCCACATTAAGTCCTAAAAATTAAAATTATGGCATCTTGTGAAGGTGTTGTGAAGTGTTGTAACATATTTCTACACTTTTGTAGACTCCTCTAATTACAATTCACCTAAAAATCACCTTTTCATCACTTATCAAGTCCTATTTTCAAGTGTTGTAAAGACTTGTAACAAGATTTCATGCTTTTCTAGGCTTAATTTCACTATTTACACCTTTCCTATGCTTTATTTGACCCCTTTATGCACTCATAAGGCTTAATTAAGTGTATTTTTTAATGTAAACTTGAAAAATAAAAATAAATGCAAAATAATTCCCAACGCCCACTTACAAGTCCAAGGTGGGACCCATTTGCCATGGGTGATGAATGAGTCTGTCTTAGCTCCAAATTCAAAATATTTCAAATTTTCTTTTGGGTTTTTATTCAAAATTACCTTATGTCTGCTTGTGATGTATTATTGGGTTACTAAGGCACAATTGTGTATAAATAATTGTTTTTCTCCTCATTTTACATCTCCTAATCTCATAATTCATACAATCCTTCAATCATCCATTCAAGCACTTTACATCATTCAATCAAGCATCAATTAAGCATCTTGGAGCAGCCATTGATATATCTTCAGATTTCTTCAACAAGGTTGTGGTGAGTTTAGGACATTTGAATATTGTTTATTCATCTGTCCTTGTCCATTTCATTTCATTTCTTCATTAAGGGTTTGATTACCAAAGTGGGATTTGACCAAGAAAAATACCTATAACCTAACCCTTAACCATTTTTCCCCTTTTGCATGTGTGTTTGAAGACTTGTGTATACAAATTTATCAAGAAATTAGGTGTTGAAAGGTGGTCAAGAATTCAACAAAGTGTTTCAAGTCAACTACAACATATTTCAAGCTTGGAGACAACCTATAGTCCATTTTCTGCAGATTTGCCTTTGTCAACCTGACAAGAAGACAAGTGCAGATATGGTGCAACAAAATTAGTCCCTGATTTCAAAAAAAATTGGGAGAGGACCAATTCACCATTAGTGGTGAATGAGTCCCACCTTAAGGCTTGTAAACTAGACTTTGTCAAATTTTGGATCCTGACAGTCGGAAACCTATATTGAGGACTTTTTGCTAATAGTAGGATTGATTCACCATTAGTGGTGAATAAGTCCCACTGGTGATCTTCGTTGATTTCTGTCAGCATTCAAGACACTCTAGATTCATCAGCCGATTCCTAGGTGCACTCTATTTAGCCTTGTTTAATTATGCTTACATTAGTTTACATGTCGATTGTGTTTTCTGCATATCATATTGTGTTTTCAAACATCACATATTTTTTAGGTTTTGCATTCATAATCAGTCAATTACATTGCTTAGTTTCATTTAGATCATATTATTTAGCCTTAATCACATCATACATACATTAGATTGGGTGAACCGCATTGATTTTAAAGTTTTATCTCTCTCCTTTCAGGTGAAAGATCCTAAGAGTGCAAGAGTAGCCTATATACCCACTCAAAATCTATGGTTCATTTTGGTGAACCTGCATATTAAGAACTTTATCTTTCTAATTTCAATTTCATCTTGTATCCTAGGTTTCATTTGTAACAAAATTTAATTAGGTTTTTCTTTGTTTTTGCATCCTAGGGTCTCTCAAATTGCATTAGTGAAAGACTCATTTAGACTTCATTTTTGCATATCATATCATTCAAAAACTGAAAATTTGCATTTGCATCCTTACTTTGCATCTGAAAAGCATTTAAATCACTTTAAATTTTTTAAAAAACACAAAATATATCTGTCCCATAGAAAAATAGCCCCTTGTCATTTTCATGGCCTTTTAGGTCTTGTTTCATGGTGTTGGAACTATTTTGCTTTGATTTTATTTTTTGACATGGCTTGAACATGCATATTTAGGTACTAAAATTCAAAGAACGATATCTTGTGAAGGTGTTGTGAAGTGTTGTAAGACATTTCTACATTCTTCTAGACTCTATTCATTGCAATTCATCTAAAAATCACCTTTTTATTCATTATTAAGTCCTATTTTGAAGTGTTGTAAAGTCTTGTAACAAGATTTCATGCTTTTCTAGGCACATTGTCGCTATTTATCCCTTTCTCATGCTTTATTTGACCTCTTTATGCCCTCATATGTCTTAATTAAGTGTATTTTTTAATATTATCCTGATAAACAACATTAAATACAACATATTTCCTAGCACATATTTTTAGGTCCTAGGTGGGACCCATTCGCCATATTTGGCGAATGAGTCCCCCTTGGCTCCAAATTCAAACTTTTTAAAATTTACTTTCGAGTTTTTATTCAAAAATACTTTATGTCGGCCTATGATGAGGTATGAATGGTTAACTAAGGCACAAGTGTGTATAAATATGCGATTTTCACCTCATTTTACAACCTCCTATAATTCTCCAACATTCATACATCATATTCAAGCATTCTACAACATCAATTCAAGCAATATTCAAGCACTTTGGAGCATCCATTGACATTACTTTAGACTTGCATTATCAAGAGTTTAGTAAGTTGATAGCTATTGTATGTTATTAGTTTATTATTCTCTTTCCTTTCATTGTTTCTTTAAGGGTTTGATTACCAAAAGTGGGGTTTGACCAAGGAAAAACCCTATTTGCTAACCCTCAACCATTTTTCCCCTATTGCATGTTTGTTTGGAGACCTAGGTATGCAGATTGAACAACCTTTTTCATGTTGAAGATTGGTTTACAAGTCAACTAGGTGCTTCAAGTAAACTCAAGGCTATTTCAAGCTTGGAGAAGGCTTCTTGTCCATTTCGTACATAATTAACTTCAGCAACCCCACAATTAGTGATTTCCAGATCTAGTGTTGCAGAGTTGTCTCCTGATTTTTCAAAAATTTGGAAGAGAATTGATTTTCCACCAGTGGAAAATGAGTCCCACCTTAGGACTAAAAATTGTAATTTTGTCAGATTCTGGATCCTGACAGATAGAAACTTGTTTTCGACACTTTTTCACTAGGAGGAATAATTCGCTACCCTGGGCGAATGAGTCCCACTGTGAAAAATCAGTGATTTCAACCAGCATCCACAACATTCTAGATTCATCATACTTCACCCAGGTGCACTCTAATTTAACTCATTTCTTTCTGTTCAACATATTTTCTTCATTTACTTCATTGTTTGCATATCACAATATGTTTTCAAACATAGCCTTAATTTAACTTTTTCTTTCATATTTAATCATTTAGATCATTTAATTGCATTTAGATTACTTCATTTAGATTACAAAACACTGCACATAACATAATTTGAATGAACTATTTTGCATTTTTTGGCCCTACCTCTCTCCTTTTAGGTGAAAAACCCTAGAAGACTTAGAGAAGTCCTAGAGAGTCAAAAATCAATGGTTCATTTTGGTGAACCTGAATTTTGAACACTTTGCATTTCTGATTTCATATTGCATCCTAGATTACTTTTGCATTAACATTCAATTAGGACATTGTTTTGTTCTTGCATTCTACGAATTTTCATATTGCATTAGTGAAAACTTCATTTAGATTTAATTTTTGCATTGCATCTTATTGAAAAAACTAAAATTTTGCATTCTACATCTTTGATTGCATTCTATAGAGCATTATATTCATCTTCAAATTTTTGAAAAACACACAAAAAATATCATACTGTGACTCATTAGGCACCTTGGGCGAATCGGCCCCTTTGTACTTTTTACACAACATTTCTATCATGTGTCTACATTTTGGTTTTCTATAGTTAGATCTCTATTATAGTTAGCAAAATTTATGTTATTGACATTTTAGAGCTCTTAGATTAGCTTGCATTTGCATTCACCTCTCCTTTGTGATACGTAAATGAGTGTTTGGTGCCCTGTTGATAATACTTTAGTGAGAAGAAGTTCTAGACTCATGGCTTCCTGCGATAGCATTTTCATTGTGGACCTCAGGATCTCACAAGCTCCTAATCCTAGTATGGAAAATGGTGCATTAGGCACTGAGAATACCACTTCTATACCTTCACCTTTCCATCA